>JAYESA010000003.1:119105696-119225893 GCA_036927795.1 Iris macrosiphon | reverse complement strand
ATATATTATTATATGTAATTAAATATTATATTATTACTAATAATATAATACTGTATAAATACAGTATATAGGTATTTATATTTTCTGCACTTTCATTTTTTTTATATATATATATATTATTATTTATATATATACATATAGTATATATGTATATATATATATATATTTATTTATTTATTTATATATATATATATATGTATTTATGTATATTATCTATATACTATTATATATATATATATATATATATATTAAATATACTGTGTACAGTATATATATACTATTTTATATATATTATATATATTTTAATTTCTGTTTTTTTCTTTTATTTTATTTATTTATATATACATATGTAATATATATATATATATATATATATATATATATATATATATATATATATATATATATATATATATATATATATATATATATATATATATATTTATATGTATTCTTTATATAATTATATATATATATTATATATATATAATTATTATTATTACTATATACCTATATATATATATATATATATATATATATACAGAGTATATATATATATATTGTAATATATATGTATATATATTTTTTCTTTTCTTTTTTTTATATATCTATATATATATTTATACATAGTATTTATTATATATATACATATATTATATGTGTATATATATATATATATATATATATATATATATATATATATATATATATATATATATATATATATATATATATATATATATATATATATATATATCTATATATATATTTATACATAGTATTTATTATATATCTATATATAATAAATATATAGATATATATATATATATATATATATATATATATATATATATATATATATATATATATATATATATATATATATATATATATATATATATATATATATTATGTGTATATATATATATATATATATATATATATATATATATATATATATATATATATATATATATATATATATATATATATATATATATATATATATATATATATATGCTTTTCATTTAATTATATGTAATTATATGTATATATATACTATATACTAATATATATGTATATAAATATATATATATATATATATATATATATATATATATATATATATATATATATATATATATATATATATATATATATATATATATATATATATATATATATATATATTTAATTCCTGCACTTTTCTTTCTTTTTATATTATGTAAATATATATATATATATCTATATATATCTATCTATGTATTTAATTCCTGCATCTTTTTTATTTCTTTTATATATATATTTATATCTATATATTTATGTATATTGTATATATATATATTATAATGTATATTATATTATTATGATATTAAATATATATGTACATTTAAATTTCAGCATTTTCCTCTTTCTTTTATATATATATATATATATATATATGAAAAAAAAATATATATCTATATATCTATATATGTATATATTACCTATTATGTATATATGTATGTCTTTTCATTTCTATTTATATGTATATATATATATGACTTATATATGTATATATATATTATTTATTATATCATGTATATATGTATTTTCCTGCATTTCTCTTTTCTTTATATATATGTAAATATATATATATACATATATGTATACCTATTATATATGCTAGATATATATACATACTATGTATGCTATATCTATAAGTATATATATACTATATATATTAAGTACCCTATATTATATATATGACTATATATATTATAAATATATAATTTTACTTAAATATATATATATGCTATTATATTACGTACCCTTTTATTTAATTGTTATTTACAAAACCTGTAATGTCTTAAACAGAAAACATCTCCAGCACAGTCAGTGACCCCCTGTCACAAGGACCTTCAGTCTTGACAATGGGATCAAGTTTCCAATACAATCAGAAAGTAGGCAAGTATACCTTGCCAAGTTACTGTCTAAATTCAAATACTGTTATATGCTATATTTTTCCTGAATTTCATATAACTGTGAGTACCTGAGATTGCCTCAGGTACAGTCAACAGATGCGTTGACTTGTAGCTTAATTAACTTAGTCTTTTCAGACCTACCAACATCTGCGAGGGTATCCTAATATCCTCCTAGACCCTGCCACGGGAACACGCAACATGATTGCAATACATATTGGGATGCGATCTGCGTATTTGATTAGCTACCAGTACGTGTGACGTGCATCACGGCTTAGCTTAAAGTCAGGAGAACTCAGGAATAATTATGACTTGGCATTAGTTACATTGGGCGGGAAAGATAACTAGTAGACGTATGGGACACCCCCTCCATGAGTCTTTTATCCTTCGTACCATGCTCCTAGGAGATGGTCGATTGCAGAGCTACCCGTGTGTCCGGGGGCATATGACATATATACTAGCCAGTCAACACGATTGGTGAATTAAGTCAGCATATGTCAAACCTACACATTCCTATGCGTACTACAAGGTCTTTACTTGCATTTCACTTAGATGGTTAGCACCCTGTATTTATTTATTTTATTCAGTATTTTCATACCTGGCATGTTATTTTTCCTGTATCTTGTTATGTCCCACTGAGGACTTGGTTCCCTTCCAGATTTAGACGAGGCCTACTACCCCACGGTGTATGGTCCAGGACAAGAGACTAGGTATGCCACCGAGGAAGAACTAGAGGATACACCATCAGAATCTACCTGATTCTAGGAGATGCTCTCTTGGCGATAGAGATATTTTGCTAGATAGACGATACTCAGTCTATCTTGTTTCATGTACTATTATTATATTTTGACAGTGGGTTTGTTCCCACAAGATGTGTAATATTATATTTCAGACTCAGCATTATATATATTCAGCACTATTTCCTGACATTTATTGTGGATGAGATAGATTTGCCTGTATTAGACTTGTAGTATTTTAAGGACAGCGTAGCACGTTCCTTTGGGTCCATAAAAATGGATTGAAACCTTAGTGACGTGTCAGCTGGCCAATGCCACTTGGCCTAGTTCCTTACATTTTGGGACTGGGGCGTGACATGGTTTTAGTGGTGGCCCATGCAGGTCTAGTTTATTGCTAGTGGTATGATGACATGCCCAGCAAGCCTGCTATAGGATAGAAAAAAAATAGGACTCATCCACACTGACTTCATCAAAATTTTTGCATTCTGCTTGATTATCAATTATAAATTCCTTATACTTTTTCTTATTCTATCTTCTTCAAAAAAATGGACATACCCGGTGGACATGCGATTGATGGGGCTGACCTAGCAACAGACCCCTCGCCCGATGTCCAAGGAACTCCGACCACCCCGAGAGACCCATCCCCGAGAAGGATGCTGGTCTACCCAACGACTCCATACCTTCCCCAGAATCCTGCCCAGACAGGAACACCAGCCCAGCATGGAGGGCAAACCTCCCAGGCCCCAATACCGCAGGCAGAAACACCTCTGCCTCCACCACCAGCTCTTCCTGCCCTGATGCCCCGCTCGAGGGCCAACCGCAAATGTTCCAGTTCCTCCAGGCTATGTTGCAAACTCAATGGCAACAGACTGAAGCCCTGAGACAGTCTCAGTGGCAACAGACTGAAGCCTTGCTTCAAACTTTGATGACGGCTTTGGAGAGAACCACTGCCCCAGCACCAGCACCAACACCTGTCCAACCAGTGGGCACAGTCAAAGGCTTCCGTCAGATGAACCCGAAGACCTTTAAGGGCAGCAAAACCCCAGAAGAGATCTCAGATTGGATCTCCAATACAGAAATGCTGTTAGAAGGCTCCCAACTTACCCCCGATCTGTGGATGACCACCGTAAGAGCTCAACTCTTAGGCAATGCCCACCACTGGTGGGATTCGATAGAGCGTAGCGTAGGCAAAGATCAAACCTGGGAACAATTCTTGGAACACTTCAATGCCAAGTACTTCCCTGCAACAGTCCAAAATGCCTTATACTCTCAGTTCCTGCACTTGGAACAGGGAAACATGATTGTTGACGCCTACGACGCGGAGTTCAGCAGACTAAGTCGATTCGGTACCATCTTGATACCGACTGAGCTGGAGAAGGCCAAAAGATTCCACCACGGCCTCACCTGCGAGCTCCAGAGATATACGACATCACAGTCAAGGATCTCCTACGAGGAGGTTCTTGCAGAAGCAAGGGTGCAAGAAGCTATTGGCCGAGGAGCGAGACGCTCTAATCCAACCTTTCCGGCCAAAAACCAGCAAGGGGCAGGAGGCCCTATCCGTCGTCCACAAAATCAGATGCAGCAGACGACAGGGCCCTACCAGAAGAGGGAACTCCCGACTTGTCACTTTTGTGGCAAGAAGGGGCATTATATCAATGACTGCAGAAAGAAGAAAGGACTCTGCCTAGTGTGTGGAGCCAGCCAACATATGGCAAGGGACTGTCCACAACACAAAAATGGAGCCCCAGGCCAGAAGACGCAGACCTCAACAGGAGGTGCACATCCTTCGACATCTGGAGGATATCAGAAGGGACCACCTCTGGCCACTCAGGAGAGCAGTTCAAGGCCAGACAGCGGTCTGGAGGACAAAGGACCGGACAAGCCTTTGCTTTAGCTGCAGTTGCCGAAGAACCCGAAGGAGAAACCATCGCAGGTACCATTTTAGTTGCTTCATTACCTGCAATCGTATTGTTTGATTCTGGCGCAACCCTGTCATTCATATCTAGTAGTTTCGTAGCCATGCACAAACTAATCACTTTCCCGCTACCCAAGTGCTGGAAAATTCTTACTGGAGGAGATATTGTTCCAGTTACCAACATTATTGAAATATGTTCAAGTTGTTTATAGTAGAGATCTAAGAGCGCGATTTCTGGTACTCCCAATGCCAAATTTCAACGTCGTCTTAGGCATGGACTGGTTAATTCAAAATAATGCTATCCTAGACTGCCGAAAAGGTAGTATCATCTTTAGACCACCAGGACACCCGGAGTTCGAATACGTACGAGGTACCATCGAGCAAGGAGTAGGCCAGACTCCTAGAGCTTACATGGCGATGGAGATAGAACCCCCAGCAATCATTGTAGAATTCGAAGACGTATTCCCGGAGGAATTGCCAGGCCTACCGCCTGACAGAGAAGTAGAGTTCACTATTGAGCTGATACCCGGAGCTGCACCGGTATCCTCAAATGTGTACCGACTGGCGAAGAAGGAGCTTGATGAGCTGAAGCTGCAACTTGAAGAATTGCAAATCAAGGGATTTGTTCGTCCTAGTGCATCACCCTGGGGAGCACCAGTGTTGTTTGTACCAAAGAAGGACGGAACGTATCGAATGTGTATTGATTACAGCGCCCTCAATGCTTTGACAATCAAAAATAAGTACCCCTTGCCGAGGATTGACGATCTATTCGACCAACTGACGGGAGCTGTGGTATTCTCAAAAATAGACTTGAGATCAGGCTATCATCAGGTCAAAGTACGGAGAGAAGACATTCCAAAGACAACATTCAGGACTCGCTATGGTCATTACGAGTTCCTGGTGATGCCTTTTGGGCTGACTAATGCACCAGCCGTATTCATGAACCTGATGAACAGAGTCTTCCACCAATATCTGGACCAGTTCGTGGTAGTCTTCATCGACGACATCTTGGTATATTCAAAGAGCCACGAGGAGCACGAAGAGCACTTGAGACTAGTGCTAGAGACGCTGAGACGTGAGAGCCTTTATGCTAAACTAAGCAAGTGCAAATTCTTCCTTGATCGTGTCGCTTTCCTTGGGCACGTTATCACAGGAGAAGGCATCTCAGTAGACCCAGCAAAGATCTTATCTTTCGAGACGTGGTCAACCCCTACCAACGTCTCGAAAGTGAGGAGCTTTCTAGGACTTGTCGGATATTACCGGAGGTTCGTAGAAAATTTTGCAAGAATCGCAGAGCGAATTACCCGTCTTACCCGCAAGGACTAGGAGTTCATCTGGTCTGAGGAATGCCAGACAGCTTTCGACGAGTTAAAGAAGCGTCTGACTACTGCCCCCATCTTAACCATACCATCTGGATCCGGAGGTTTCGTAATCTATAGCGATGCATCCGGAAAAGGATTGGGTTGTGTCTTAATGCAACATGGGAAGGTTGTAGCTTATGCCTCAAGACAATTGAGGACTCATGAGAAGAATTACCCCACTCACGACTTGGAGCTTGCCGCAGTCATTTTCGCCCTGAAGCTATGGAGACATTATCTATACGGCGAACGAGTGGAGATATTCACCGATCACAAGAGCCTGAAATATGTCTACACTCAGAAAGACTTAAACCTGAGACAAAGACGATGGCTCAAAGTGATAACGAATTTCGAGATCGATCTGCAGTACCATCCAGGAAAGGCTAATGTAGTAGCTGATGCACTAAGCAGAAGACCCTCAGCATTCTTTATGATCACCCAACCAGGTCTATTGAGAGATCTAGAAAAGTTGGGAATAACAGTCATTATGCCAGGAATTGACGGCCAATTATCAAACTACCAGCTACAATCAACATTGGTCGAAAGAATCAAGGCTGCACTGCCAACAGATGCAAGATTTCAGAGGCTTCGCCAAAGAACAGAGGCTAGAATCCAGACAGGATACCGCATACACGAAGATGGGACTCTAAGATGTGGAGAACGTCTTTATGTTCCGAATGGAGAACTTTGAGAGGAGCTGATGTCAGAAGCTCACAGCTCAACATACTCTATACATCCTGGAGACACAAAGATGTACAGAGATCTACGATAATACTACTGGTGGCATGGAATAAAGCGAGAGATAGCACGCTTTGTGGCAAAGTGCCTGGTGTGTCAGCAAGTCAAGGCTGAGCATCAGAGATCTGCCGGTCTACTTCAACCCCTCCCAATACCCGAGTGGAAATAGGAACACATTACGATGGACTTTGTTACGGGTTTCCCAAGAAGTCCCAGTGGTCGTAATGCTGTATGGGTGATCGTAGATAGACTCACAAAGGCTGCACATTTCTTACCTTTCAGAGTCGGACAATCTACCGAAGTCTTGGCAAACATATACATGAAGGAGATAGTACGTCTGCATGGAGTACCAGTCAGCATAGTGTCTGACAGAGATACGAGGTTTACATCTTACTTTTGGCGAAGTATGCAAGAAAGTCTTGGTACCCGCCTTAAGTTCAGCACCTCGTACCATCCACAGACAGATGGCCAATCAGAACGCACCATCCAGACACTTGAAGATATGCTGAGAACCTGTATGCTTGATTTCAGCGGATCATGGGAAGATCATTTGCACCTGGTAGAGTTTTCCTACAACAATAGCTATCAAGCGAGCATTCAAATGGCTCCCTTTAAAGCATTGTATGGCAGGAAATGTCGTTCCCCAGTATGCTGGAGCGATGTTGGCGAAAGACAGATCTTGGGACCAGAACTGGTTGTTCGTATGGTGGAAAAAGTAAAGAAGATACAAGGACACCTACGAGCTGCACAAGACAGACAGAAGCACTGGGCCAATGTTCATCGACGACCTCTAGAGTTCCAAATGGGAGAGCATGTGTTCTTGAAAATCTCACCCACTCGAGGTACTATCAGATTTGGAGGAAGAGAAAAGCTGAGTCCAAGGTACATTGGACCCTTCGATGTATTAGAACGCATCGGAGAAGTTGCCTACAAGCTAGCCCTACCTCAGACCCTGGAATGAGTATATGACGTCTTCCACGTATCTCAGCTGAGGAGGTACATTCCAGACCCAAGTCATGTACTGGACCATTCAGAGATCACCGTCGGCCCAAGCCTATCGTACCAGGAGGAACCTGTAGAGATCCTAGATCGTAGCGAGAAGGTGTTGCGAGGCCAGACTATCCCTCTAGTTCGTGTTGCATGGAGACATCATGCACCAGGTGAATCAACCTGGGAACGAGAAGAGGATATTCGACAGCGTTTCCCCCATCTATTTCCAAACCAGGGTATGTCCTAATATTTCAAATCAATCTTTCATTTTATTATATGTCTGTTTTTTTTATTTTGAGGACAAAATATTCTAAGGAGGGTAGATTGTAAACTCCCTCGACCAGATTTCAGAAATTTAGGATTTATTTTAGCTAATTAGAATTTCTGTAACTTTTTAAAATTTATTTTGTTTACATATCCTATTGATTATGCACCTATACTTCACATAATTAATTAGAGCATTACACAAGCTGTACTTCCTAAACAAAATTCACATACCTGCCCTAGACATGTTAGGCTATTTTCCTAAATTTTGTGCAACTCTCAGATGCTTTATTTTGAGCCTCGTTTGAGACGCACAAATATCATTACAAAAGTCCGTATTTATTTCCTATTTTATTTCTTGCTCTTTACCCATCTCTGTACCCCTAGAGATTGAGGACCAACAGACACCAGTTTTGCCCAAACAAAAATACGATAATATTCCACTTTGAATATACTACAATTAGTATATTGACACCGTAGTAAAATTATGACCCTACCTGCCTCTAAATAATTAGAGAACACCGTGCGCAGTATTTATTAAATAATAAATACGATGACCCGTATCACCAAGAAACCAGGCCCTGCCCCTGCCCAAACTCACCCCCACCCCCTCAGGACCCTTCCACAGCTTTTCCCTCTCAATTTTGAGCATTTTAGTATTTTCTGGGAACAGGATATTTTATCAGACAAATTACGTAATTACGTAAAATACCAATTTAGGGACCTATTTGTAATTTAAGAAATTTTAAGGGTTTTTATGCAAATTTTCAGTGTGAGGTGGCATCACCTCATTGGCTGGTGAACATGGACCGTCCACGTGTCATGTGGGACCCAAATAAATATCTAATTTGCTGCTAAAAATATCCAAAAACCTAAATATCCAAAAAACCCCTAAACTTCCCTCTATTTACACCCTATGCCACTCACCCCAACCCTATATAAACCCGAGCACCCCCCCATGCAAACTCACACCACCACCACCACGGCCACCCTCCGCCCACCGGACCACCGCCGAACCCGTCGCCACTCCCCTGCCCTTCCCTCCGACCACCAGCTCCGCCACAGCAACCCCCCCGACCCCCGACCACAGCTGTCCCCTCCCCTCCGGACACCTCCAGCCACCACCACCGCCACCGTAGACCCCCACCACCACTACCAACCTCACCGCCACCCTCTCCTCCGCCGATCCCCCACCCTGCACCGGCCGCTCAACCGCCGCAGCCGCCACTGCAACTGCTGCAGTTGCTGCTGCTGCTGCTGTTGCTATCTGCAACAGTTACTGCTGCTGCTCCTCCGGCCGGCCGCCGTCAGCTCCGCCGCCGTCCTCCCGCCAGCGACTCGCCGTGGGCCCCCCTGCCACCCTGTCAGGTATAATACGCATGTATTATACAAAAATACCTAAATATACCTATATGCATGTATATATGTATATAATATAAGTATATATGTGTATATAATTATATATATATATATATTATATATTATTATATGTAATTAAATATTATATTATTACTAATAATATAATACTGTATAAATATAGTATATAGGTATTTATATTTTCTGCACTTTCATTTTATATATATATATATGTATTTATGTATATTATCTATATACTGTTATATATATATATATATATATATTAAATATACTGTGTACAGTATATATATACTATTGTATATATATTATATATATTTTAATTTCTGTTTTTTTTCTTTTATTTTATTATTTATATATACATATGTAATATATATATATATGTATATATATATATATATTTATATCTATTCTTTATATAATTATATATATATTATATATATATAATTATTATTATTACTATATACCTATATATATATATATATACAGAGTATATATATATATTGTAATATATATGTATATATATATTTTCTTTTCTTTTTTTTATATATCTATATATATATTTATACATAGTATTTATTATATATATACATATTATATATATATATATATATATATATATATATATATATATATATATATATATATATATATATATATATATATATATATATATATATATATATATATATATATATGCTTTTCATTTAATTATATGTAATTATATGTATATATATACTATATACTAATATATATGTATATATATATATATATATATATATATATATATATATATATATATATATATATATATATATATATATATATATATATATATATATATATAATTCCTGCACTTTTCTTTCTTTTTATATTATGTAAATATATATATATCTATATATATCTATCTATGTATTTAATTCCTGCATCTTTTTATTTCTTTTATATATATATTTATATCTATATATTTATGTATATTGTATATATATATATTATAAAGTATATTATATTATTATGATATTAAATATATATGTACATTTAAATTTCAGCATTTTCTCTTTCTTTTATATATATATATATATGAAAAATATATATATATCTATATATCTATATATGTATATATTACCTATTATGTATATATGTATGTCTTTTCATTTCTATTTATATGTATATATATATGACTTATATATGTATATATATATTATTTATTATATCATGTATATATGTATTTTCCTGCATTTTCCTTTCCTTTATATATATGTAAATATATATATACATATATGTATACCTATTATATATGCTAGATATATATACATACTATGTATGCTATATCTATAAGTTTATATATATACTATATATATTAAGTACCCTATATTACATATATGACTATATATATTATAAATATATAATTTTACTTAAATATATATATATATGCTATTATATTATGTACCCTTTTATTTAATTATTATTTACAAAACCTGTAATGTCTTAAACAGAAAACATCTCCAGCACAGTCAGTGACCCCCTGTCACAAGGACCTTCAGTCTTGACAGTGGGATCAAGTTTCCAATACAATCAGGAAGTAGGCAAGTATACCTTGCCAAGTTACTGTCTAAATTCAAATACTGTTATATGCTATATTTTTTCTGAATTCCATATAACTGTGAGTACCTGAGATTGCCTCAGGTACAGTCAACAGATGCGTTGACTTGTAGCTTAATTAACTTAGTCTTTTCAGACCTACCAACATCTGCGAGGGTATCCTAATATCCTCCTAGATCCTGCCACGGGAACACGCAACATGGTTGCAATATATATTAGGATGCGATCTGCGTATTTGATTAGCTACCAGTACGTGTGACGTGAATCACGGCTTAGCTTAAAGTCAGGAGAACTCAGGAATAATTATGACTTGCATTAGTTACATTGGGCGGAAAAGATAACTAGTAGACGTATGGGACACCCCCTCCATGAGTCTTTTATCATTCGTACCATGCTCCTAGGAGATGGTCGATTGCAGAGCTACCCGTGTGTCCGGGAGCATATGACACATATACTAGCCAGTCAACACGATGGGTGAATTAAGTCAGCATATGTTAAACCTACACATTCCCATGCGTACTACAAGGTCTTTACTTGCATTTTACTTAGATGGTTAGCACCCTGTATTTATTTATTTTATTCAGTATTTTTATACCTGGCATATTATTTTTCCTGTATCTTGTTATGTCCCACTGAGGACCTGGTTCCCTTCCAGATTTAGACGAGGCCTACTATCCCACGGTGTATGGTCCAGGACAGGAGACTAGGCATGCCACCGAGGAAGAACTAGAGGAGACACCATCAGAATCTACCTGATTCTAGGAGATGCTCTCTTGGCGATGGAGATGTTTTGCTAGATAAACGATACTCAGTCTATCTTGTTTCCTGTACTATTATTATATTTTGACAGTGGGTTTATTCCCACAAGATGTGTAATATTACATTTCAGACTCAGCATTATATATATTCAGCACTATTTCCTGACATTTACTGTGGATGAGATAGATTTGCCTGTATTAGACTTGTAGTATTTTAAGGACAGCGTAGCACGTTCCTTTGGGTCCATAAAAATAGATTGAAACCTCAGTGACGTGTCAGCTGCCCAATGCCACGTGGCCTAGTTCCTTACATTTTGGGACTTGGGCGTGACATTGTCGTTCTGACGACCTAGTATTGTTCACTAGGGATTGAAGAAGGAAATGAGGAAATACTACCCCTCTACAATGTGGACGAGAGCGAGGAGTAATCAGCTAGTGATTTCAGAGAGTATAGTATCTAGTTGTTGCAACTGTAATAATGTAACCTTATCAAGGAGCTGTTGTAAAGAATTATCTGGTTGTAAGTATATATAATTAGAATGTTTTGGTTTAGATATGTTGCCTAATTATTTCAGCATAACTTGCATTTTATTCTAAAAGACTTACAGGCGATAATCGCTGATACGAATGTGACAGTATTCGTATGGGGCGTAGCCTGGAGATACAGTTACGTACCCGACTTACCGTATCTTGAGAAGCGGGGCGTGACACAAGGGTATCGCGTCTTGGGCGCGGTGTAGGTAGTCCGATACCACCAGAAGGGAGTAGCTGCCCAGTGCTGGATCGGGTAGGACTGCCTATTGATTAGTCCGATCAATGTCCTTTATGGCTTGGTCAGTGACTTTATATAGATAAGTATTGGCTTGCTTTACTTTGGTTGGTTTATGCTTCGTGTAGGCGCGACCACCTTGCCTCGGCAAGAGTGTGCACTTTGAGATTTGGATTGTAAGTTTTGGTTGAGGATGGATATTGAGGCTTGGATGATGGTTCGATATGTTATCGTGTTGCTTGGGTTTGAGTAGGACGGTTTGCATGCTAGTTTCCTTCGAGTTGGTTATATATTGCTTATCGATTGGATTGAGTTGAATGCTTGCATACTTAAACTGCTTTACAGCTTTCCTTAACATGTCATCCCTATGCCATGAAATGAATCTAGGATTCAACTAGAAAGATTACCATATAATTGTTTGCATTCACTATTTTACTTAGTGTCGGCTTAGACGAGTGGGTTACCCCGCTCACCAGTATGGCTGTGTACTGACCCACATTTGTGGACATTAATTCAGGTATGCAGGTGTAGTGGCGCTGCTTGGATATACGAGACATGATGTATGAACTGTAAGTATCTTTGTGGGCTAGAGAAAGAGCAAGAGTATTTCATCGCCTTTGAGGCAATCGCCTTTGTGGCATTTTATTTGGACCCTATCGAGAGCTTCGCTGCGTATTACTCTGATGTGTGCTTGGTACACAATACTTGACTTTTGTTGCAACTTGGTCGTTTTGATGATAACTTTGGTGTTTGACAACTTTGCCTTGTACGAGCGCAACTCCAGGCTCGTACGGTATCACGTCCCGATGAGAACGATTGTCCTACGGGAGAGCTGCAACATGATGATTCACGTTCAGCAGGGACTATTAAGCTTGCGTGAGATTGGGATATGACATATTGGTATCAGAGCGCTTGGTTCATTTTCTCGGACTTGGTCCTTCGCTTCATCACAAACTCTAAATAGCATCCGCGTGCCGTTTAGCTCTTGGCTCTACTCGGTGTCGTATTGAATATTTCATGCAATAAGTCTATATATTGCTGGTTGTGGCTGCATATTATTCTGGGTTGCGTTTCTTTTGTTGGTTTTCGTTAGATCGCTTAGCATCGTTAGACGTTGTTGCATACGTGCAGCAAGTTGGGTGACGTTGTTGTATTTGTGCAGCAAGTTGAGAGCTGTCGTTGGCTTGGCTTGGCTTGTCATTCAGAGAGTTTTTTATTGCATCAGTGGATCAGTTGGTTGGCATACGAGATTGGTTATATGGCATGTTATGAGTAGAAGCATCGGATGAGAATGGATCATTGCACGAGTTGCTCGTGTAGCAAAAATGTTGGACGAAGTTTGATTTTGGCTAGGTATATCACAGAAAGCGTTGCACGAGTTGCTCGTGTGGCACATCGGTTGAGCATGTTTGAGTTTGGCTTGGGAATATCAGGATAGTATTGCACGAGTTGCTCGTATAACAAATGTGAGGAACAGTTGGGTATTGGGTTGGATTACTTGGAAGAGAGCTCGATGCACGGGATTGCTCATGTAGCGAAGTATCAGACAGTTTGAGAATAGTTGAAAGCATTGAGAACGGGACATAGCACAAGTTGTATAACGAGATTGATGGAAAGAGTAAGATGGTTCACTTGTTGGTTGAGTTTTTTTGTCAGACTTAAGTTGGGAATGGCAGGATCACGCATAAGGGATGGTTCGAACAGATTTTTGGATTTGTACAAAGGAATCGTAATGCGAGTAGCGACTTGATTCGAAGTGGTATATGGGATACCACATAGTGAGCAAGGCATTAAAATATTTTGGATAGACATCAATGGAAATTGCCTGAACGGACTCGAGTAAAAGAAATATAAGTTGGTTGGTGCACATCGGTTGAGTTGGAAAGAATAAAAAATTGAGCAAGCGAATATTGAGTTGAGTAATCAAGAACGGACTTGTGCAAATGAAAGTATCGTTGGACTTGAGAGCATGGACGAGATCGGAACAAGCAATGGAAAGTGTGTTTGGAAATTTGAAGGATTGAGGCAGACAAAGTATTTGAAACAATTGAGATTGTTCGGATGGAAAGCTGAATACCAGAGTTCGCTTGCACGATTTAGAAGTTCGGTGGAGCATTCATGAATGCAAAGAGAGAGTTGAGCATAGGTAACAAACAGTTGGGATACGCTTGAACGAGCAATGGGTGAATCGAATAATAGCGAGCACGGACTATGAATTTTGGGCAACACATTTGAGCCATTGTTTAGAAATGAAATTCGACTTGGTTTGGAGGGGCAATGCGATAGATTTTAACGGGCTTGAAGGACTTTGGATATTGCTGCTCGAGAAGTCGACTCAGGTTTAGCGAAAGTAAAATTTTGGGCAAAATGGTGCAACAAGGGCAGACGAATTCTCCGGAAAGACGTGAACGGATTTAGGCAATAACTGAAGGCAAAGATTGTGGCAGACAGACTTTTGAAGATAGCTAAATATGGAAGCAACAATTGAGCAAATCACTGTGCTACTCGAGTAAGTTGGACGTGCATTGTGGGACGCGATAAACGGATAAGAATTTGGGAGCAAGTCTTTGGTTCCAGGAATCATTGCAATTGGTAGTGCGAGAAGTCGAACATGGCAGTTCAAAAAATTTGATGGATTCAGGACAGAACGACGGATTGATGGAAGACGGTTTCAATGAGCACAATTCTCGATTTGTGGCTTCGATAGATAGAAAGACTCTAGGTGGTTAAGCGACATTGGTTGACAGATCATCAAAGGTGGAGCATGAAGTTCTCGGATTCGAAAGTTTGTTCGGATGGAATGGTTGGATTATGGCTCAGATTTGTAGAGGAGATATAGCATGGTTCATAGTAACTATCCATCATAATGACTTACAATTATCAAGCGTAGCTTCGGGACAGCTGACCCTAGCGACTTGACCGCCAAATCAGAGATGAATATTGTAGACCCATAGAACGACCCTTGCGGCAGCGCGTTTGGGAGTGCGTCGAGGGCAGATGTGAGTAGTGTGTGTTGGAGATTTGGCCTACTAACTAAGTGTTGGATTTGAGAGATCCTTGGGATATCCTTCAGCTGAAGAAGCAGCCAGAAGACCGAAGTGATGGTGGGATTGGCCTAAGTCAACTGATGAGATTCAGAGTCACAGATTTTTATAGATGGCATCGCCTCTGACTCGTCATGCCCTGAAAGGGAATAGCATTCATATGAATTGACGACTGTGAAACTAGCTCGTTAAGTTAAAGCAGCGACTCGTTCAGATCAAATCTTTGCGAATACTGGAAGGGACAGATGTGCCTTAGATTTACAAGATGCATCAAAACTTAGTCTGGGAAGCGTGCTCGTTCAGAAGGTAAAGGTGATATCCTGTGCTTCGAGGCAGTGGAAGCAGCGCAAAGAACTATTCCATGCGCAGCTTAGGAATTGTGGCGAGTGTGTCCACGTTGAAATCGTGGCGACACTATCCCTTTGGATGGCGGCAAAATCTTCGTGGATCACACGAACCTCAATATAAATATTCACCCAGTGAGGTATTGAGATGGCAGGTAAAGGTGTTGGGCTGAGCTGATCTATGCAAGTTTGATATTTGGGTAAGTCGCATAGTTGGTGTAGTATTAATTGAGATGATCGTTCGGTGCATGGGATATATTTGGAGATGTTGCTAGTACGGATTCAAAAATAATTGGATGGATTGAGTTGGAACATGAACTGATTGAGTCGGTGGAAAATTAGCATATTTGAGAATGACGCTTAAGAGAATATATTGGGATGGAAATTAGGATTGGTTCGATTGGAAGTAAAGCAAATGGATGCCTCGGACATAAAGATACCCTTGTAACTTGTCCAAATTCTCTATCGTAAAGCTCGGCTGAAATGCATGTATTTTAGGGACGCCTTAAATATGTGTACGATCAAAAACTAAGCGATATGAGGAATTCGTATTGAGCTACAAGGAGGATGTAGAAATATGAAATTTGTACGAGCGTTCAGCAGAGTGAGATGCTGAGTCAGGATCGTGAGTATGAGAGTTGCATAGAGCATATCTATGGAATTGGACAAGCGGCATGTGATAGGAATGAGTACCAGCACTGTTCATGGATGAACCTAATTTCTAAGTGGTATATTATGTAACACCCCGCAACTGCATGGTGCGTTACGCTGAGTCGGATTGAATAAACAATAGCTGATTACATTTAATTTGTTGGATTTTGGAAAGAAATATTGATTTAGTTGGTTTCATGTGCAGATGGCTAGCGGAGTTCGATGGGATTTAGGTGTTCGTTTAGAGCAGTGATGAGATAGCTGGATTGGAGTGATAATGCCGTCTTTCTTAGTCCGATCGGTCGGATGATTTGGAGAGCACGACCTGCTTGCATGGTCATACCAGTTGAGTAGATCGCACTTTGCATTGGACCACGGGTTCAAGGAATCGGCCGTATCGGCATGACATGATGCTTAACGAAATCAAACATTGTGAGTGGGCTCTTTCACTTCTCCTCTACTCCTTCATGCCTAATAATATAGAAAATACATAAAGGCTTGAACACTTGGACTGAAACATTGGGAATCACTACACTGAGGCATGCATAGAGTGTACGCCGTTTGCTTGGATAGGAATTATGGCTTGAATTAGTTTTCGCGTTGGATAGTTAGAGCTAAAGTTGGATTATACACTTGAGGCAGTTGGTTGAATGATTAGGATTATTCTTGGACAGTTGGAATGATACATTGAGGCATTGGGAATATCAAGATTTCGGACGAGCGAGCGAGCGTGCATCCATGCACGAGTATCACTTGGGCGCTTTGTCAAGCAAAGCGAGCAGTTGTGGTTCAAAATCGAACAACTGCATCAGCGAAGACATTGTGCCACTATTGGGGCATTGTGCCACGGGATTGTTCTGAGCGTGGGGTGTTGCACCCAATTTAAAATATTGTGTTGAGATGCGGCATTGTGCATATTGAGATAACTTGAGATTTATGCCTTGGGCAATATGTTGGAAGAATGATTATGGATGTTTTGGTTGGATAATTGGTTGAACGAGTCTAGGATCGCTTGGTGGGGCAAGAATGTTCGATCCTCTCGTCATACCTACTTGGTATCTGCATGTCACGGATAACCTGTGTTGCACAGGGTTTCATTTTCTCGAACGGGATGGACTCCGGGGCACCGGGACCGTTCGGCCATGGAGGAGACAAGGGTATCGCATCTTGGGCGCGGTGTCGGTAGTCCGATACCACCAGAAGGGAGTAGCTGCTCAGTGCTGGATCGGGTAGGACTGCCTATTGATTAGTTTGATCAATGTCCTTTATGGCTTAGCCAGTGACTTCATATAGATAAGTGTTGGCTTGCTTTACTTTGGTTGGTTTGTGCTTCGTGTAGGCGCGGCCACCTTGCCTCGGCAAGAGTGTGCACTTTGAGATTTGGATTGTAAGTTTTGGTTGAGGATGGATATTGAGGCTTGGATGATGGTTCGATATGTTATCGTGTTGCTTGAGTTTGAGTAGGACGATTTGCATGCTAGTTTCCTTCGAGTTGGTTATATATTGCTTGTTGATTGGATTGAGTTGAATGCTTGCATGCTTAAACTGCTTTACAGCTTTTCTTAACATGTCATCCCTATGCCATGAAATGAATCTAGGATTCAACTAGAAGGATTACCATATAACTGTTTGCATTCACTATTTTACTTAGTGTCGGCTTAGACGAGTGGGTTACCCCGCTCACCAGTACGGCTGTGTACTGACCCACGTTTGTGGGCATTATTTCAGGTACGCAGGTGTAGTGGCGCTGCTTGGATATACGAGACATGATGTATGAACTGTAAGTACCTTTGTGGGCTAGAGAAAGAGCAAGAGTATTTCATCGCCTTTGAGGCAATCGCCTTTGTGGTATTTCATTTCGACCCTATCGAGAGCTTCGCTGTGTATTACTCTGATGTGTGCTTGGTACAAAATACTTGACTTTCGTTGCAACTTGGTCATTTCGATGATAACTTTGGTATTTGACAACATCGCCTTGTACGAGCGCAACTCCAAGCTCGTACGGTATCACGTCCCGATGAGAACGATTGTCCTGCGGGATAGCTACAACATGGTGATTCACGTTCAGCGGGGACTATTGAGCTTGCGGGAGATTGGGGCGTGACAAGACTGACAACGGCAGTTTCGGTTGGTTGGAAAAGCAATCCAAAAATCCGGCTGCCACATCCAATTTTTTCCACTGATGTGGATGGATTTCCCCTTTTTTTGATAATTGGTTAATTATTATATTAGTTACGATAATTAATTATTATATTGAATTATTAAAGTATTATTTAATTTATTAAATTATTATGTAAATATTATAATTTATTACTATTATAATATAATCTTCCACTTTTTCTTTTTCTTTTCTTTTTCAACCAAACATATTTGTCTACTATTTCACTTTTCATTTTTTTACTTTTTTATCTCAACCAAACACAATTGTCCCCTACTAGGGAGACAAGAAAGTTGATGAATTCCTATATAGAATCCATTAAGGCCTCTTCGCAAAAAGGGAATAAAATGAAATTAATTCTTTGGTATTTTTCTTTCCTATGAGAAATTGTAATTCACATCGATTTTTCTTTCCGATGTTTGGAAATGACAAAAAAATTGGGAGGAAAAATGATTACTTAAATGTGGAAAGTGAATCCTTGGATGGGTGGAGGGAACAACTTTTTTCTCTATTTTTCTTTCCATTAGGAATCACTTTCCTTTCCTCCCCCATTACTTTGGCATCCAAACATAGGAAAGGAATTACTTTCCTTTTCTAAATCCATGCTTTCGCGAACCAAACAAGGACTAAGGGTTGTTTGGATAGTGGGGACTGCGTTGAAAGTGGCAATCCCCGTTGCAACTAGAGGCAGC
This sequence comes from Iris macrosiphon, assembly GCA_036927795.1. Lineage (NCBI taxonomy): Eukaryota > Viridiplantae > Streptophyta > Magnoliopsida > Asparagales > Iridaceae > Iris > Iris macrosiphon. Next base: position 119,206,538 of record JAYESA010000003.1, on the reverse strand, counting down.
TCCACTGGAGTGCAGGCGTTTGGAAGGACGCAACAAGTGCATGATATGTGTCTTTTCTATGATACCTTCACTTGTTGTCCCCCCTCCCTTTTTTTTCTTTTCCACTCGCTTCACAAAAGGCGGGGAGGTGGGGTGAAAGTAGTTGGACGCAACCGCTAGAGTCGTTGAGGTCACCGTCGAACGAGAGACGAAGCCGCTAGAGACAGGACCGGTGTTGGAGGACGAAGCCGGTCAGGGACTCACCGTCGAAAGGGGTCTACAAGTCGTACGGGGGACGAAGCCGGTCAAGGACTCACCGACACCGGAGGACGAAGCCGCCTTGCTCTCGATTTGTGACCGACAACAAATCTGAGGGCGGAGGGGCTCGCATATGACTGGAGCCAGGCTAAGCACTAACGTCGGTCACCTCCACTCCTCCTCCACGGCCACCACAAACCCTCCACCCGACTCCTCCGCCATCTTAGGAGGAGCACCAATTGGGAGATACACACACACACACACACACACACACACACACACACACACACACACAGAGGAGGAGGAGATCCGATGGCCGGAGTGGCCGTGGTGCCTCTTGCGCCAACGAGTCCATTTTTTTGGTATTTTTTGGATTGGTGTGAATTTTGGGTTGGGTTAGGTAATTAAATTGGTGATTATATAGGGAATGTTTGGTAAATAATTTGGTAATTATACCATTTACACGAGATATCATCCAAACACTGAAATTCATCCTCCTCACTTGCGTAGGATAAAAAGGACTCTATCAAAACACATTATTTTTTAAATACCCGGCATAACGCTCGGGACTTTGTACATGTTATGTTGCATTCTTTTTGGGCCCACTGCCCCCCTCCCAACTTCCACCATTTATAAATGGAAAGAATAATACGCCCCATGACGATCAATTGATCTTTCGCCACCCAACCATGGTCCTATGTCTCTCCTCAGTAACCACAAGGGTCACTCGAGTTCGACATCCAAACACAATTTGGAAAGTCATACATGTTGCAAGTGCATTGCAAGTCAACGTGCTGCAATTGCTATTTTTACACTTTTGAGGAGTTACTGCTATCCAAACAGTCCCTTATTAAAAGTACAAATTCAAAAAATTTCACACTTACGGTTTACCCAACAGACCCTGAGAGCTAGTATGGATTTAAATGGTAAAAGTAGATTTTCTTGATTCCTCTTGTTGCCATTTTTACCATACAAAAACTAACCAAAAACAGAAAACAATAAATCCTACAAAGAACACATCTTTGAGCGTGTAACGCTCTAGTCCCAAAATATGTAGGATTAGGAATACGTAACATGCCAGCTACACATTCGACCAGAATCTGGTCCGACTCGAATACGTATAAGCTATATTATAATGGTTACTATCTAGATAATCCAATAAATATAAATATCTATGCCTCAATCCGCAATGAACAGAATACAACAAGAATAAGCTACATGTGCTAAAGTCGGCCGCACAGTAACACACAAGCTCGAATAGACTCGAGAAAGAAATATGAGTATATAAAAACTAGGGTACATTAGCAGATGAATCAATAATATAAATGAATAGCATAGCTCTGGTAGAAATGATATAAGTACCTGGTACCAATGCCCACATGGCAAAGCAATCCAAATCAGCAACTCCAGGCAGGCTCCACAATGATCTATGCTGCAAAAATGGCAAGGGACCAGGTCCTCAGAGGGACGTAACAAGGTACAAGAAATAACATACCAAAGTAAAACAGTATAATGTCACATACTCAAGGATAAACTATTGTAACAATCTAATTGATATGCACATGAGGATATCACTCGTACTCGGGCTGAAACCACTACAAGCTCTCTATCGGAGAGCCCATAGTAGCAAGTAATATCTCGTAGGGCCAGTAAATGTGCCAAAGATCTGGGACAGAGTCTAAGACACCTCCAGTAACACACATATATATATATATATATATATATATATATATATATATATATATATATATATATATATATATATATATATATATATATATATATATATATAATGCATGAAACTAATTCTAAATATAATCTATCATTAATATAAATTTACACAATATTTTATTCATGAAAATATAGGAAAAGAAACAAAGTTGGAAAACATACGCGATTGCGATTAAGGTGGGGACCTTTTTCGAGACTATGGCCAAACGGAGTACCAAACTCACAAAACTTGACGAGGCTCTTAGGGACTTCAAGTATGATGTAAATTTAGAATTTTTGAGATTTTTTGCTGCTATGGAGGAGTTTGAACTATTGCTGCAACCAACAGCCAATATTTGGCCAAAAATGGGTTCGGTTGAGATTTTTGTGGAGTTGTGGCATGTGGGAAAGGAGAGAGGAAGAGAAAAAGAATTAGAAGAGGGAGAGAATGTGAGAAAGGAGTTTTTTCTTTCGTAAGGGAGAGAAAAAGGGGGACCGAACCTTATAATTAGGTTTAAGTGTTGGGGACTTGATAAATATATGTAGTTTAAATAGGTGGGTGGTTACGATTTGATTTAATATTTAAAAAATATGTGGGTAGGATTTTGTAGAGTCTTAATATGGTAAGTGGATAAAATTTAAATTAGGAGATTGTCACAAAAATATTCACTTATGATTTGGTTTGATCCAAAGATAGGAATATACAACAAACTAGGGGTTTCATAATTTAAAAATGTGGGATTTAAATCTTCAATTGATTTGTTCAGATTTTGTGATATATTTTATATATGGGATGCGTTGTGGAATAGGAAAAAGTTGTGGGGGTTGTTTGTTAAGATTGAGATTTGGTTGGTTAGGATCTTGGGTAGTTAGGTACTTAGGCTAACTATGATGACACATATGACACTTTCTATAAATAAAAATTCTATAAATAGAAATAAATGAATATATATATATATATATATATATATATATATATATATATATATATATATATATATATATATATATATGGGGGTATTTGGGTTCAATACATGCCTACATGTGTTTGTGTTTGGTTTGGGTCAAGTTCTAGTCAAAAGGAAACAGTTTTACGGTAACCGTGGTTCTAGATGTTTGTCAATATTTTTTGAGCATGAAAGAAGATCAAACAAATGCAACATCCATGTCCCAAATATATTAGGTACAATCAAGATTAGTAATATAAATTTCTTTGGAAGAAAAAATGTTGTGCAGTGCTCCAAATATCCAAGCCATGGCAAAGTGTCATATATAAATTTTTTTAATTATAAATTAATACTTTAAAATATTAAATTAAATTAAATAAATTAAAAGTACCAAATTACTCCTATTCCAAAATGAGGGGGCTTACAGAGCGTTTGTCAATTTTAACCCAACCGTACTAGCCTACCGGTTAAGACGTGGGTCTCCCGTGGTGAAGATCACGGGATCTAATCCCCCCCTCCCCCCCCCCCCTCTCGTGGGTGCCTAGGCACGGAGGGTAGGGCACATAAAATACATATAAAAAAAAGAATATTTACACTAACTACCCCTAAGTTTTAAACTTATTACACGGGGTACCTCGACTTTTAAACTAATTACACTGATTACCCCTCCCTTTAGAAAAAAAATTAATTAAAAATATGGGTAGTTAGTGTTATAATTTTTTTTTATTATCTTAAAGTAGGAGTACCCCGTGTAATAAACATAAAACATATGGGTGGTCAGTGTAGTTAGTTTAAAAATAGGGATACATCGTATAATGTAGTTAGTTTAAAAATAGGGATATATCTATTCTACTATATAATGCCAAAACTAGGCTTCACCGTGAAAGTTTTTCGTTCCAAAAATACCCTTCATTATATTTCAATATGTATTAACGTTGATAAGGATATCTAAGTAATTAAAAACAGTAATTAAATACGTATTAAATGTATGTATGCATGCATGAGGCAACTTGGGAAATGATAGTTAATAAAACAAAGATATGCATGCATGCAAAGTAGGTAGTTTGGAGAATAAAATAAAAGTTAATAAAGCATGCATGCAAAGTAGGCACATGAACCCAAGAGATAAGAGAATCCTTTTAAATTTCCGTCATTTAATTTCTCCCAACTTTCATGCTCCTGCCTATTATATTTCCACCTATAATAAAATTAAGAAATTGTCGGTTGCTCTTTTAATAAACTATTTTTTTAAGTAATATGAAATACGTGCAACGCACGTGTGTATATACTAGTCGTATACTAAGTCCAAAACTTATGTGTAGATTGTGTAGACGACGACGACAACAACAACAACAAAAAAGAAATCCAACCCAACCAAACTAGCACGAGTTTAATTTCAAACCCGGGTTCAAACCCGATTGAGAGTTTCATACAAGTAGCCGAAGATTTGAATGTTACTGTTACATATACTCTACTCGAATGTTGGTAATAGCAGTCTTTGTTCTAAGCCCACTCCTCTTTCTGGTCTCTCCGATAGAAACCCTAATTCCCAAAATTCTCAATCTAAATAAGAAGAGGAGCTTATGCCAACTCCGACCGAACGGAACTGGAAAAATTCCGACTCCCACCGCGCGCCTAGTCTGCGACCCCGTGTCTGCAATGGAAAAATCCTGGGCCGCTCCTGCCTTCTCTAATTGAAAAGTTGTAAATTTCTTTGTTGTACACTTTTTTATCCTATTATTTTTATATTTCTTCTTCTTGTTTTTACTGAAAATTTAACATATGTTAATGCGCTGCCATTGTTTCCCAATGCTATATATATATATATATATATATATATATATATATATATATATATATTGATTAAAAAATTGACATATGATAATGCTATATAGATGCCATTGTTTCCCGCCGCTGCGTCAGCCGAAACTCAGAAAAAAGGCGGCAATTTTACTTCTGAAAATCACAAAACCCAGCAGTCACTAGCTAGGTAAGAAAGCCCTAATTTTTATTATTCAGAATAGTGTTAATTGTGTTAATTATTTGGTTTTTTCTGCTTTAGGAAGCAGTTGACTGCACAACAGAGGAAATCCCTACCTATAATAGCAGGTGACTTTTATGCGCTTCAAAGATTACACTTTTACTATTTCAGTTTGACTTTTTGCAAGATGGGTGCTTACGAACTGTTTGTTTGATGATTTGTTGTTTCAGTCGAGAAGAGACTTGTTGCTGAAGTGAAGAAAAATGACACTCTGATCATTGTCGGCGAGACGGGAAGCGGCAAAACTACACGTGAGCTACTTTCTTTCCAGTTTCCAGTTGCCTTGGGTTCTTTGGGTTATTGGGTGTGCATATATGGAGTTATTCAAATTCTACTAAAATTCAATGTATAGGTGTCACAAACCATGTCATGGTTCCACAATCATCTTGCATCCGAGCAGTCATAGTCTAATAAGTAGTCTACTCCAAATATTGCAATGGTCAAAAAATATGGGTACCACGGTATTCTAATATGGGTAAATTACCAAATGTTGAATGTATGATAATTGTAGCACACTGCCCATCCATCTAGAAACTTCCTTGACATTTCAAGTGTGAAATTATTTTCATTGCAGACGTTAAAGATGAAATTGATTTGTTAATTTGCAGTACTAGTATGCATGCACATGCGTGCGACAAATTGTCGCAACCTCCGTGATGCTTATATTTCATGCTTAGACATGTAAACTTGACATGTTTACTGTTGTCGATGCTTGAAATGTCAAATCGACGTAATTTTGTTGAGAATCTCTTTGAAGATATGTTTGAATGATAAGTTTGAATCCTGAAATATTAGTTTTTTTTTGTTATTGCTCTTTGGTTTATTTTGTCATGTGAATATTGCTTACCTCCTTCAACAATAACCTCTGCAGAATTGCCACAATTTCTGTTTAATGCTGGATATTGTACTGATGGGAAGGTCATTGGCATCACCCAACCTCGGCGGGTTGCAGCTGTGACTGTTGCGAAACGGGTGGCTGAAGAATGTAATGTGGATCTAGGCCACAAGGTTGGATATTCAATTAGATTTGAAGATGCAACATCTTGCTCAACAAGGATTAAGTACATGACCGATGGTATGCTAGTAAGGTAATCATTTTATTGGACCTTATACAACGATTTATTTTAATCTTTGAAGGTTTATGATTATGTATTCAAGAAATGTTATTTATTCTCATCATTATATCATTATATAGAAGAACTGTAAATTGCCAACAACTCGAAAATGCCTCTTAAGCAATATACTTCTAACGAAGATGGTGATTTGCTAGATCGTGTCATGTTCATACTCTAGGAGTACACATATCAACAAGAACCTTCTCACATCAGAACCTAATACAAGTTGGAGTTCTTTGTACAACTTCTCAACATCGATGATGTTTATTTTGGTTGGTTTTGTCATTATACTATTTTGGAGGCTTGCCACAAATCTGTTATGTTTCTTACAAGAGATACTGACTCAACGGGTTATCAATGCTACAAAGATCCCAGTCAGCTATAGTAGCCAACTTCGTACATGATTTATCTTTAATTACCATCCTATCTGATTCAATTTAACTTTTTTGAGGTTCCATAGTATATAGTATTGTCGTACCGCCGTACATGTATGCATTGTACCTGGTACCTGTACATACCTGTACAGTGGTACGATAATTTCTAGGAATGCAGCTATCCTTCATATATATATATATATATATATATATATATATATATATATATATATATATATATATATATATATAAAGGCTGTAGACTAATACTTCACATAGACATCAAATGAGTTTTAGTCGAAAACTATGTTTTTTTAAGTATAATTTGTCTAAACAAAAGAAGTACCCAAGTTGTACTTTAAAAGAAATGTCATATCAAATGAGCTGCATTAGCAAACGAAGTACCAAGGAAGTATCCAAGAAGTAACCAAAATTTAAATTGAAATAAAATAAATTAAAATTTAAGTAATTCTTAGGAGCACCAGTACCCAGTACGAACCTGGTATGGGTACACCTTCCTAAATGGAGTACCCGTGCTTCATAGGATACACCCAACTGATCCTGGATGCATCCAGTTGGATAATGGAGCATGTTTAGATTGAGTCAGCGCTCTTTGTGTTTTAAGTTCTTTTTTGTCTGTTTTACTGAGTAATGATTCATAAAATGACTTCCAAGTTTTCTTGCTAGTATCAATCTAAAATAAAGGTTCTATTTCGAGTATATTTTAACATACATCTTACAAACAAGCAAGTAGATTCAAGCAATATTTGCTACCCATCTTTTTATGGTATGCTATATCAATATTTATGAACGTAGTCAGAAATAGAGATCAAATTTTAACAGTATGCATAAATGTTTGGAGGGCTTTACTGATGATTCATATCTATAGTTTTCTGAATTGTAATAATTATGAGGACTAATTCACTACTTATGTATTTGCAGGGAGGCACTATTGGACCCATTTCTGTCTAGATATAGCATTGTTATTGTGGATGAAGCCCATGAAAGAACAGTTCATACTGATGTTTTACTAGGCTTGTTGAAAAATGTACAACATGCAAGGTCTCAATCTTTATTTAAACAACAAAATTTTGATAGGCTAAATGGTGACAGTTTGGTTATATCTGATAAAGAAGCTAAAACTAGTATTGGTGGTTGGAAGGCATGCCAGCATGCAAAATGTACTCCTTTAAAGTTGGTTATAATATCTGCTAGCTTGGATGCGAGGGGTTTCTCAGAGTACTTCAGTGGTGCAAAAGCTGTTCATATTGAAGGGCGGCAATATCCTGTAGATATACTCTATACATATCATCCAGAGCCAGATTATCTGGAAGCCACCCTGATTACTATTTTCCAGGTATAATTAACCGTTTATGCTATGACATAGTCTTTTCCCCCTCTCTTTTTCATTCATCAACTGCATTCTCTGCCAACTTGTGGCGAAGATTAAAAGGATAAGCCATGCTTCCATTCTATTGTTTTCTTTTAGATTGATAAGCTCATTAGCGATATGTATAATTGGATATAAACTTTGCTTTATCTATTAGTCAGTTAAGAATCAATGTGTGCCCTCCTTTATTGTTTACTCTCAGCGTATAGGGTCACCAATCAGTAAAACTATTTCATGAAGTATCCAAGTCAAGTTATTGTATCTTGTAGAAAATGGTCTTCTTTATTAGATTTTCTGGAGATTACTTGCTAAATTTCAAGTATTAATTTGTATTCTTTCATATGGAGTTGTGGAGAATAATTTATGTCCTCCGTTAGATCCATCTAGAGGAGGGTCCTGGAGACATACTTGCTTTCTTAACAGGCCAAGAGGAGATCGAATCTGTAGAGAGATTAGTACATGAGCGTGCTCGCCAATTACTTGAGGGTTGTCGAAAGGTTCTTACTGTTCCTATTTACTCGGCACTTCCCTCAGAGCAGCAAATGAATGTGTTCAAGCCAGCCCCACCCGGTCATCGTAAGGTAAACTTAATGTTATGATATCTTGTTTTATTTCTTAGCTGCCAGAGTTCTCATATTGGCTGTAATAAGTTAATTTTTTTGTTAATAAATGGGATATATTTCTGTCTACTGTATGTCTAGGAAAATGGAGCATGAGAAACCTTTTTTTGTTTCTTCCCGACGGTTAAGAACTGTCTTCTGATGCATGCTAACCTCTTGTGTTTTTATGCATTCAATTAACCAGACTTACAGTGTCACCTGAAAATTTTGTTTAAATAAAACTACTAGTCAGAATGAATGGTCAACTACTTGACCTATCAACCACCGCTGAATAAGATCTTAATAACTCTGCATAGAGTCAAAGATAAATGGTTGAAGTGGTACAAGTGAATAGTTCTTCCAGAGGAGTTGTGATTAATAGATACTCTTGAAGGAAAAGTTCCAAAAAAAAGTGAAAGGCCAGTCATGCTTTATAGCTCTAAATGTTGGGGTGTTTAGTGTCTAGGATAAGATGCCCATTAATGTGTAATGGAGAATGTTGAGATAGATGTCTGGTGATATGGAAAAAACTAGATTCAGGAAAGGATCGAAGGTGTTTATTCGTAGAAGAGCAAAGGTAACTCTAAATGAGGATAAGTAAGATACATGAAAATCACCTTATATGGTTTCAACATATGAAACAGAGATTGGTGGATATGCCGACACTACGATGTATTTGAAGGCGCTAATAAGAGGGAGGGTTAACCTGAAAAGGATAAAGATTAAATCTGTCAAGAAAGTCACGAGGCTTGCTAATCCAAATATTGGTGGTTATTCCCGTTAGCTGTGATTAGATTGTATTTGAAGGTTCTACTTGGGGGAAGGGTAGGCCAAACCATACGCCTTTATCCCAAATTTTTGGGGTCGGTTGTTTGAATCCTCTTCTTCCATTCGGCCAAATTTCTGGGGTCGGTTGTTTGAATCCTCTTCTTCCATTCGGCTCTTTTAAGAGCCGTGTCCTCTTAAATGCTAACAAAATCCATATCCTTCTTTAACACTTAGAACCATGTTTGTCTAGGCCAAACCATATTAGGATAGTCAAAAACTCATAAGGATTGATGCTGTCAAAGGTCATGAGGTTTGCTAATCCCGGGGAGATGGTACATGCGGAGGAGAATGGAGGAAATTGATTCATGTAGCTGAAGGAAAATTTTAGGTGATTTTATTATTGTGTTATACTTTGTTGTTCCATATTCTCTTGCCACATAACCCATTGTGGATTGTACGCCGGTCCACTTTTAAGTTTTGAAAAATTGTGGATGTTATTCCTTATTCACAAGGAATCCTAAGGAAATGATTTTACCTGCATGGATTTTGTCTGTATAACTTATGTTTTGAACAAATTGGCCTTTGTTCATAGATCCTCAAAAGTTGTCATTTGCTAAAAAATCTCAAGTAATAGTCCAAAATAAAATGAAACTGTGATTCCCCAAAAGAAATATCCGGTAAATCAAAAGCATTTTGTTAACCCACATCATCTTACCTAAGCCACTTACTTTTTGCTCAAAGCCCCCCAAATATTTTTTTTGTATGCATATAATTGCGCCTTTTGCCATAAACCTAATTGACTATGATTGGTTACAATCATATCCTTTGAAGTCGAGACAAAGTTCAGGTAAGAAACATAAATGTAGATGCTACATTAAATTTTTTCCCTACAACTGTGGAACACTAGTACCTTTACGACATGTTCTTTGAAGAAAGACCTGTATTTACTTATGTGTTTTTTTATCCAGTCTTGTTTCCAATTATCATATCCTCACCTTTTTCCTTCTAAACTTCTTCCTATTTTGGAGACATGAATGAATCATGTTTCTTACCATTGCAATTAATGACTGATGATTTAAGATAGTCATATTGTTGTGAATCAGTCATTGCATGTATGTATGTATGTATTTGTAGACAGAAGACATTTAAGATTTTGCAACTTGAATACTCAACTTTCATATTTTTGTAACTTGCTACGATAAACTATTTCTTACAGCTTGCTACCTTTATACCATTAACCGAAAAAAATGATAAGACAATTTTTCCCTTTTCTCAAACCGAATCCCAACTCCTTAGCTCCACCCCTCGAGACACATCGCTGCAGCCTACGGCAATGACCAATAGCTCATTGACTCAAGCAGCCACCCCTACTCTTCTGTGGCCCTCCAATATATGATACATGCAAATACAACCACTTAATAGGAGAAGAACGAAATTAAAGTGCAAAGAATAGAAACTCATCCCAAGTGTTAAGGGTTTCCTCTTTAAACATTTAACAAGTAGTAATAATACCATACTAACTATCTAATAATATAATATAAAGTTTAATCGATAATAAAAAGTATGGTGACATACCTGTGACAATTCATCTATTACATAAAGCAAATACTTATGTGAGATCTTAGCGGCAATTCAACATACACTCATTATGCTGGCAAGGAGACAACTTCTCTGTTTACTGTTAGTGTGATCCATTATCATGAAGGGACTCTAGTATTAACCACAGGTTAGGAAGAGATCAGGAAGGACTTCATCATTTCTCTTTCGTGGAATGGAGAAGATGATGCCTCATTTTATCCATGGGACAGCGGAGTTGTTAGAATAATTTTCTGAGTAAAATTAGAGACTTCAGAGACACACAGAGAGAGAAATTGAGAAATTTTATCAGTTGTAAACTGTTCCAGACATCGAACTGGGAGAAATTCTCTCAATAAATCTCTAATTTCCTCCTGCTTTCAATTTGAGATTTTGGGACTTTTAATTTTGATCAATTTGTGCAATAACCATGCCCCAATTGCCTAGAAACCCACTCGAAACCACTTCATTGACATTGTTCTCAGAAATAATCAATTTAATTACTGAGTCAACCAATGTAGCTTATCTTGAACACAACAGAAGTGCTAACCTATATAAAAAGGAACAAAACAGAACTGTTGTGCAGGGCGCGACATGAGTGTGGAGAGGGGAGGCATGCTAGAGAGATGGTCAGAGTTAGGTTTAGGGATAGATAGTGGGCTGGGAGAGAGAGGGATAGGGGTTATGGATGGGATTTTTTATACAAATTAGTCTAATGATATTTCACGTTAGCAAAATGCTAATGATATTTCATGGTAGCAAGTTGCAAACACGTGAAAGTTGATGATATTTAAGTGCAAATTAGTCTAAGATTTTTATCCCTTTCAACTATTTATGATGCCTTTCAACATACCGCTAAATTCCCAAAAAACAACGAATCCTTTATGCCAAAATTTCGAGGCAGACTACACCTGTCATTATCTTCCATTCAGGTTTTTTAAGGGCCACATCTCACATTAGACAAAGCCATACATTTTTCCATTATCTCAGGTCCGGAATACAAGTTCTTTTAGGTCTCCCCCCGGCTATAGCAACTCCTTAAAACTAATAGCATATCACTCCTAACTAGTGTCCCCTCCTACTCCCTTGTAACATCTTATATAGTGTTATATCATAATGAAGAAATTATCAACATATATTCTATCATTATCATGATTCATGAAGACATCATCGATATTATTTCATAATGAAACACACTTAATAAAGAAATTACCATATCCATAATTCAAATATGAAATTTCAATGTTCTAAATCAAATCCAATCTTAAAAGCCAAACAACATATCCACAATACAACTAAGCATAAAAAAAATACATCAAACATTCTTAAAATCCAGACAGCTCACAAGGCGGCTAGGCGCCGAACAGGGCCGCACAACTGCATTATACTGCCGAATAGGAAGTTTTCGGTTCGGCCTACGGACGCCTAGCGCCTAGGCGGCCGAACATGCTGATTTTTAGAACATTGCTTCTAACTGGTGAATGTATTGGTCTAAATTGCAAATGTTCACACCATATGCGACATAATATGCCAGTTCATTTCAATATATTGGAGGGCATATGTACTGGTGATGTTTGACTGAATGAATGTATTCATACCCATAAGATGCTGATCATCTCAAGATGGCACCTATTCTTGGAAGAGAACCAACTGGTGTAATATTGGTAGTTTGGTACATTGTTGGATGTTGGACTTTTGTGCATAATTTTAAAGCCCATATGTGGAGTAAATTTACCATCTTCTGAAGAAGTGGTTAAATGGAATGCCAATCTTCCTCTTTTAGTTATAAATACACATCACGTGGTTGTCCATATAGTCAATAATATGCTAAATGTTCAGTAAGTTACCCAACCTTCCCTACGATATTAACTGCAGAAGATTGGCATTCCATTTAACCACAATTTTTACCTATGAACATTGTTTTTATGTTATCATTGGTGAGCAAGTCCAAAGTTCTTTGTAATTTGAGATTCCTGTGGAGCAGCTGAGAATTTTTAAACTGTTAGTTGTTTGTGTTTAAGATACAGGCTCATTTTGGTATACTGGGGAGCATGAGTGATGAGAAAATAGCCACTGCATCCTTTGTGTTAAAGCCATAGATCTAGCTAATCACTTATCCTAGTTGGAAAGAGATGAGGATCCAGCGTTACACAATATGATTCCTCCTTTTCAAGAATTAATGGTATTAAGTTAGGTAGAATTACTACTCTTCTAGGTTTATTCTTACTCTTAGTAGCCTTGTGTACTTCTACATTAAGTTCTGCCTGTCTAGGAACTAAAGTGTGAGGCTGATCCCTCACTATAAATATGTACCAAAGGAAAGCAAAGTCCATTGTGTTGAATATCTCTACTCTAACAGGCGGCACAGATTTAACTAAATTGCAGAGGCTTCCTAAGAAGATCAACCATGACATGAGACTTTGAGATGCTCTGCACTATCCCTCAGTACATCACTAACCTTGGAAAAGTCAAAACAACATTCACTCTCTTTTAGGACAGACCTATGGCTTGGTACCCATAATTTCCACACAAATTGTGAAGCCCATTGAGCTCAAGTTGTGCTTGTTTGGAAAAAGCAAGAAACCTAAACATCAACTTGTCTGAATATATAATGATGCTACTTTTGTTTCTGTTCATTTGGGTCTTTTCCATCTCAACATATTTATTTGGTTACACTCTGTTAAGCCAAAACTATGTGCAAGTTGATGATTTGCACTGCATTGCTCTTGAAACCGTATATTGATGATTTTATGCTTGGATTGTGTAGGTTATACTAGCTACAAACATTGCTGAGACATCATTGACAATTCCTGGTATCAAGTATGTTATAGATCCTGGATTGGTGAAAGCTCGTTCCTACAACCATATCACAGGGATGGAATCGTTGATCATTATTCCAATCTCAAAAGCACAGGCTCTTCAGAGGAGGTAGGAAAGTGGAGTGTTGGTGAATCAACTATCTTTATGCTTCTCGTCTGAAATTTGACTGGTTGGTTTAGGTATTTGCAACAACCGTCATTTTTAGATAATATATTTCCGTGATGTTTGCCCATCTTTGATCTGAACCTCAACCTACTGCTATATATGTATGATATAGTTGTTTTGTTGTAGGCATTTTGTTGTCCAAGAAATTAATAATTGCTTATATATGAGAAGACAGATCTTTTGCAAGGGCAATTCCATAATATCTTGGTCGTACAGAGTTGATTGTTTCTCTAAGTTTATTGCTGGCTTTAAGTGTTCTGTCTAGCCCTAACTGTTCTGTTCTATCCTGTTGTGTTTGCCAAAATCCTCATTTTCTTAAGGTTGAAAAAAAACTACATATTCTAATTAAAACTTTGGTTGATTTCCTCTGCTTGCTTTAAGCGCCATTAGGAATCTTGGCATTTTAGAATACACCTACCACCCACGGACTCGAGAATATTAACTTATACTCCCAGAGGCGATACATTTTCGAATTTATTGTATACATGATCAATAATAATTTTTCCAGTATCCAATGTATTTTACTACTACTGGCAACTGCAATCTTTGCCTTTATCTAGACCTTAGTGTAAGATAAACCTTGAGAGTCACTTCTTGGTTGTGCCTGAACCTTATAATTAATAAGATTGGTTTTGTTACTGCATGCTCTGCTTCATGTTCTCAAAGTAAGAACCTGCCATACTCGTTGTTCCCTTGGACATGTATTAGGCACTATATGAGGGTTGACATCAATATTTCAGCTTATGATAGTGGGTCGTTCTTTGTGTGAGGTCTTCTTAATTCAGAGTAATGCTCTTTAACCATTTGCTTTTCTTTTTTTATAGTAAAAGGTGATGATAATATATTAATAATGATGACGGCTTGTGCAACAATTCTGTCAGCTTTTGATTGTAACTAGTAACAATCCCTAATGAGAGAAATTTGGGTACTTTCTTCATATGGCTGTTGAATGCTTACACCTGATTCGAGTATATGGTAGCATAAACATTATGCATCTTTGATCCACAAAAAATTCAGCTGCCATTTGGATTTATGATCTGTAGTTATGGTGTGAATTATCAGTTACTATTGTGTAATGCTAATTTATGCATGTTACTGCAGTGGTCGTGCTGGACGTGAGGGACCTGGGAAGTGCTTTCGCTTGTACCCAAAAAGTGAATTTGGTAAACTTATAGACTCTACCGTGCCAGAGATTAAAAGGTGTAACCTCTCAAATGTTGTGCTACAACTCAAAGCCCTTGGTATTGATGATATCATTGGTTTCGATTTCATGGAGAAACCTTCAAGGTGATGATAATTGTTGCTCTTTTTTCGTGTTATCTATTTTTCAAGTCCTTTTCTTTGAATTTTTTAATATATTTGATAATTAGCCCCAATTTTGCTGCGTTGCTAGGAAACGACGTGCATGGCTATTAGGGGAACTTAGTCTGTTCTTCTTTGGAGCTTTGTTGCTCCATAGCCACTTTGTTGCTCCATAGCCAGTCCGATCTTGATGGAATGAAGTCCTGCCATTATCATCTTATAATGTTAGCAAAGCTGATAATGTATATTGAGATTTTCTTCTTTTTTTGGTCATTAGATTGCTTAATAGGTTCAATCTATTTGGAGAATTGTTTGAGGAATTCCACATGATAGTGTTTCTTTTTTATATTGATTGCCTAGTTCTGGAGAATATCTCAATGCAAGGATAATCATGATGCATACTGCAGCTTAGTGATCGTCTCAAGATTGTCAAGTTTTAAAGTATGCTGTAATTTTAGAAGTATGCTATAGTAAACAATAAGGAAGTTGGTGACTAATTGAATATTAATTCTTCTAGTATGCTAGGATATTTGTGAAGCTTTTTAATTAATTAAGGGAAGAAGTTTTGAAGCATGCTATTGTAAAAACAGTAAATAAGTTCTTTTACAGTTGGACAATACTTGTCATTTGTTCGTTTCTAGTGGGAGTTGATCCCTGTATATAAATTTACCAAGTGAAGGTTCTTAATAGCACGTCTATGGAACTTTTCGCATATTTTATTTACCTAAAACTTGTATGGTTCCATTACAAAGAACTTTTGGAGGTTTAAATTGTTTCATGTATTTTTTGATGACTTGCTTTCAGGATGGCTATTGTGAAATCTTTGGAGCAGTTATCCTTACTAGGGGCTTTAACCGATGATTACAAACTCTTAGATCCAGTGGGGCTTCAAATGGCTCGGCTACCCTTAGACCCCTTATATTCTAAAGCTCTCATTATGGCTAGCGATTTCAAATGCTTGGAGGAAATGCTAATAATAGTGGCAATGCTTTCAGTGGAATCCATTTTTTACTTTCCCCGTGAAAAGTTTGACGAGGTATAAATACAAAAATCCAAAAATCCTTGCACATTACAATGCTTGCTTGTTTGCATGATACATCCTGTTAGGACTTTATACCATTTCTTACACTTCATCTGCACTTCCATCTATGATCTAAATTTATTTTATACTATACTTTGTTACCAAGGTCTACACCAGAAAATGGTTAAACCAAAAAAATGGTATTTTGATTACATCACAAAATTTACCCCTACTGCAATTTTTTAGGCAAGAGCTGCAAGGAAAAGTTTCTTGAGTTCTGAGGGAGACCATGTCACGTTGCTGAATGTATATCGAGCTGCTACAGAATGCCTGAAGAAGAGCAAAGCTGCAAATAGCAAGGAAAAAACTGTGGAAAAGTCTCTAAATAAATGGTGTAGGGAGAACTTCATCAACAGTCGTTCTCTGAAGCACGCACGAGATGTTCACAGGTCTGGTTCTTACCTTGAACTTCTCTAGCAAAATTATTTTAGGTATACGTTGAATCTTCCAAATAGCAGGCATAGGGCCTGTTTTGTTATACTTTATAACTCAGATTTCTGAGTTTTAATGTGAGCTCACCCCAAAAGAGTGTTTGGTAGACAACACTCTAAATTTGCTTTCAGAAATTTTTCTTGGAAAATAAGTGTTTTAACTCAGCTTTGGGAAAGCAACTCTCAGCTGTTTTCAGAGAGAGAGAGCTCTTTTGCTTTCTGCACTGTTTCGTGGGCCCCCCAACAACCAACCAACTAGGGCTGTAAATGAGCCAAGCCGATCGCAAGCTGCTCGGAGCTCGGCTCGATAAAAGCTCGTTTGAGCTCGGCTCGTTTAGTAAACAAGCCAAGCTCAAGCTTCATTTTCGAGTTCGTTTAATAAACGAGCCAAGCTCAAGCTTAGAAGTACTCGGCTCGTTTGAGCTCGCGAGCTGGTTCGTTTAGAAGCTCGTAAGCTGACTCGTTTAGAAGCTCTCGTTTAGGAGCTCGTTGCTGGCAGTCTACAAATTTATTTTGTGATTTAAATTTAAATTTGTTCTTTGTTGAATTCTAATTTTGTGCATGTTTGTATAACAATATGGTTGTGTGCATTATATATAATTATATGTCCTTAATAATTGATATTAAGGAACTTTTTAAATTAAATTTTTATAAATAAATTGTTAATATTATATGTACTTGAATTCAAGTCTAACTAGTTTGAAATCAAGTTCGTTAAACTCGAAATCAAGCTTAATGAGCTTGAAATAAAGCTGAACAAGCTTGAAATCAAGCTTAACGAGCTTGAGTTTGAGCTTATCAAGCTTGTTTATCAAGCTTGCTTATCAAGCCAAGCTCGAGCTCAAACCAAGCCAAGCTCAAGCTTAATATAAACGAGCTCGAGCCAAGCTCAAGCTCTAAAATAAAAAATTTATCAAGCTCGAGCTCGAGCTCGGTTAATTCTAATCAAGCCAAGCTCAAGCTTATGAAAGCTTGGCTCGGCTTGGCTCGTTTGCACCCCTACAACCAACCCCTCCCTCCCTCACTCAAACCTCTCGAGAGATTCTCTTCCTCTCACAGAGACCTCTCCTCCTCCTCAACTCGCCTCTGCCCTCTCTCTCCACGACGACCTCGACGTTTCCAACGCAGAGCGGGACACGAACGTCATCGTCGTCATCGTCACTACAGTAGAGCCATACACGAGGAGTCGTCGTCATCGTCGTACGGATTAGGGTTTCAGGTTTGGATTAGGGCTTCCGATCCGGACAGGAACGTCATCGTCGTCGTCGTCGTCATCTTCACTACAGCAGAACCGGACACGAACGTCGTCGTCGTCGCTCGGATTAGGGCTAGGGTTTCCGATTTGGGTTAGGGCTTCCAATCCGGACACGAATGTCGTCGTCGTCACTGCAGTAGAGCCTCGACCTCGTGTTACTTTGGCGGCGTCAGGCGACCAGACGGTGGCGTCTGCGGGTAAGACGAGGAAGGCGGTGGAGGTCCTAGCAGCGTTGGGGCGACGGGCTTGGGCAAAGCAGTCGAACTTTGGTCGAGCTTGGCGCTAACGTCGACGTGGGCTATCGGGCTCGGCTAGGAAGCGATGGGGGAGTCCGGCGGTGGAGGCCCTCCTCCGCTCGACTGCGAGGTCGAGTCTTCCTCTGCTCGACTGCGAGCGACGACGCTGACGAGTCGTCCTCGTTGAGCCAGTGGAGACGAGGTTCAGGCTGCAAGAACCGAGGTCAGTCCTCCTCGTCGAGCTGGCGGCGGTAGGACACAGTTTGGAACCTTCGTCGATGAGAACGATGATGACCGAAGAAATTTTAGGAGGGACACAGTTGGACGCGAACAGTGTGGACACAATTAAAACAATTACTTTCTAAAAATATTTTACCAAACAAAATCTTAAAAAAAAAATCATAAAATTACTTTCCACATTAAAGTAACCAAACGCAAAGGCAAAATTTCTATACTCAGAAAACAACTTTATAACTTACTTTTAGAAAACTGTTTTCAGAACAAAATTTTAGAAATCCTATCCAAACGGACCCTTAGTATGCCTCATTTATCTGTTACTATTCTGATTGTTCTGTTAGACAATTTATGTTTAGTTCTATCACGATTTCTTTAATCTTCTCCATATCATATACATGTTATATGTTGCAGTTAGGTTGATACTTGTGTTTCTCATAATTTGTGAATTCCTGTGTTCCAGTCAAATCAAAGGGCATGTGCAGCAGATGGGTCTAGTAATATCGAGTTGTGGTGATGAGATGGTTCAGTTCCGAAGATGCCTTACAGCCTCTTTCTTCCTTAATGCAGCATTGAAGGAACCTGATGGATCATATAGGTTTGGATTCTGCTACTTTGTCAAATTGGAATTTTTTTTTATCAGCTCTTATCCACATGGTCAATCAACAAGAAGAAGAAACCCTTTATCCCTAGTTTTTGGGATTGGCTGTTTGAATCCACTTCTTCCAGTTCGCTCGCAGTGCCATGTCCTATGTAAGGATATGATTTTTGTTGATGTTACATCAAGTCTACCTCTAGTCATTGTGGCTCAATTAAGTGCTATATTATTGTTCCTCCTTACATGAACATCTTGGTCTGTGTTGCACGGGTCCAAACCACCTTAGATGATTTTCTTTCACCTTGTCGTCAAGTGATTATTTGTCATCACCTTAGTTCTATTTATTCATCCTGTGATTGTTTGTCGTCACCTAGGTTCTATTTATTCATCCATCTTTAAATCACACATGGTGTTCTTTTGACAGGGCTATTGCAAGCAGTCAGAATGTGCAGATCCATCCTTCTTCGGTCTTGTTTCGAACAAAGTCCGACTGTATCATCTTCAACGAGTTGGTTCGAACTAATCAAAATTATGTTCGCAACCTAACAAGAGTAGATCCATTGTGGCTACCTGAATTGGCTCCTCAATATTATGAGGCCCAAAAATAAAAATAAATTCGTCTATGCTATGGGCAATTCTTGTATTTATATTTTATAAACTTATTGTATAAGCCAGATTATTTATATAAAGAGAATATATTTTCATGTCAGTGCAGCACGAATATATTTGCGGTACAACTTTGTTCACGAAGAGAGTTTTACAGTTATTCGTAAATTTAAAAATATTTGCTAACAAAATTTGAAGTAACCATACATCAAGTCAAAACAAAGAATATGTGAATCTCAATTTTAAGCAAAAACAGTGCTTTTTGCTAGAGTTCTACACTCCACCAGGGGTATATGAGAAGAATAATTATATTAGTTATACTTCATGAGACCTTTCCTTCTTTCTAGAAGGCAAATAAAAGCTTGTTAATAATCCATACTATTACCATTTACGTATCCATTAATATTAAGAATATGATGAAAATTTATATTTATCCTTTTTGCCGTACCCAAGTTAAATTTTTTTTTTTTAACCTAGTTATTAACAGAATAATTTTATATTTTGTTCTCCTTCCTCAAATTATTAAATTAAACACACTTCAATTATCGACAAATTTTCTTTTAGTCAGAACTAGGCGCTGGTCAGACCAATCAGAACAAATTTAGGTAACCGAATGAATGGACCAATTTTGGGCTTAATATCTTTTATTTAAACTATTTAAATTTGATATTTAAATATATAATCTAAATACTAGGGTAACCACTAATTTTTTTGTGTAATACTTTTTTGACTAAAAATATAATTATTTATGAATATAATTATTTATGAATAAAAATTATTTACTTATCACTAACTCAAACTTCTGTACTTTCATGATAATATAAAGTTGTAACACCCTCTCCCCCCACTTTTTTTTTATATTCTCCCTCTCTCTCTTTTTGTACTCTTGTTCTTTTTTTTATGAAAATTATACACGTAATGTGTCTTTTCCTATCTTTAGTCTTTGGTTAAACTATTTAGATTTGACATTTCATTATTCTGAAAACATTTTGTTGAGCACTTAAATAACTATGTAAGTTTTTTCAATTTACTCCTTTGTCAAAGAAAATAAAATCTCTGTTTTGTCTAAAAAAAATAGAAAATAATAAAAAAGTTGAAATCCTAAATAATGAAGGATATTAAAATAAAAAAAGTTAATAGTGTCAGTTGTTTAAGTACAATAAAATTAAGCTCAGTTTTACAATTGTACCAATAATAATGGATTATGGAGTCCAAAATTTCAAGATTCATGATTTAATGTCATGTACGCTGGCCAGTGGGCCACATGGTTCGGTGGAGTTCAAAACTAGATGGAAAAGAATGGACTTGCTTTAAGTTAATCTAATATAAAACCCCTCATTCTTATTGTTCCCTTCTTTCCTGGAGCAAACAACGAGAGAAGAGACCAACAAAACTTCTTTTCGGAGCTCCTATAAGAGATCTAGATCCCTACCGCCATGGCGCCCGAACCCCAAGACGAGCTGAACGAGAAGAACCCCCGCCCGCTCGATGAGGACGACATTGCCCTCCTCAAAACCTACGTGAGAAGCTCTCCTCAATCTATTTTTGTAATTAGGGTTTCGTTTCGTGATAATTACAGAGCTCGGTCGTTTGTAGGGTTTCGAGGAACTTTAGGTTTAGGGAGGATTTGTTAGTACTAGCTTGGATTTTCAGTTTAAAATTGGCAGAAAGTAATGATTTTTCTGGTTAGTTTTAGTACAAAACTGTTGGAAAGATCCATGTTTGTTTCTAGGGTTTCGAGCACTTTGTGGATTATGCCGATTTCGGACGGTTCGGATGATTTTCTGATTTATGGTAGGTTTTCTTTTTCAGATTCATGTTTATTTTTTTTGGGTATTGAATAGTTATTGTGATTCACGCACACAAGTATGACACTAGGCAGGCACAACACTAGTTTTTGAGTGTACTAGTGTATTTTGGAGTGTACGAGTTTATCCAATACATATACGACATGTAGCAGACATGGTGATTATTTTTGAACTGTCCGTGCTTCCTTGATTATTGTTACTGTATCCTTCGTAGTTAGGGTTTGGTGTGTGAAAAATCTGGAGCTTGCTTGTTTTTAGGATTTTGGCGAATTTGGGATAAAGGCTTTTGTTGTTGTTGTTTACGCAGGTTTCCTAGGTTGGGGGATTTCTTGAACTAGGGTTAGGTTTCCTTTTCAGTTTCATGGTTTTTAGTATTAAATAGTTGCTGCACGAAACACTACAGACTGGCCAACACGGAGGCAGCACTAATTTCGGCGAGTACTGGTGTATTTTGGAGTGTCCTTGTCGTGTTCTGCCGATACATGGAATGGTGCAACACAGGCACAGACATGGCAATGACTTTTGAGGTGTCTGTGATTTCTAGGTTATTACTCTCAATGTTTCTAATGAAAAATTGCATAATATAATAGTTTATCTGGTAACATTTTGTAATAATAACCAACCCACAGAAAAGATCCAATTTTTATAAATTTTGGTGGATGAGGATGTTGTTTTTGACAACAATGTGGAGCAATATGGCTGTTCCTATGGGATTCGGACACGGCTATATAGACATGACACTAATTTTTGGGTGTCCTGGCATATTTTTGCAGTCAGTATTGTGTCCGATATTTGTCCAAGATGATGCAACATGGACATGGCACTGATTTTTGAAGTGTTTGTGCTTTCTAGGTTATTACCATATAAAATTTCCTATCTTAGCAGAAAGTAATGGTTTGTCTGGTCAATTTCAGTTTTGGGTGAGCATTCGGTTTATTCGGTTTCAGCCGAATCGAAATAGTCAAAATCGAATAAATCAAAATTCTAAAATTCTAAAACCGAAACCTAACCAAAATTAGCCAAAACGAAACCGAACCGAACCGAATAAGCTATTCGGTTTATTCGGTTTGTTCGGTTGGACTATTGTTATTGTTTTTAATGGATTCGACCCATAGTTGAGATCGTGGATAAATTATATTAAAAATTATAATTTTATACACACATTTGTTGTATTTTAAAGTTGTGCCCAAAGTTAGGCTTCAAAACATATATATAAAGTTGTTTTCAAAATATGCACATTTTTAATCAAAAAATATGCATATAATTATGGTATTTACATAATTGCATAAATCTTATTCGGTTTTCGGTTTTGGACTGAAACCCAAAACTGAAACCGAAATCGAATAAGAAATTTTAGTATTTTCAAAACTGAAACCGAACCTAATTTCTTAAAAACCGAACCAGAGTCTCCTCTTCAATTCGGTTCGGTTCGATTTTCGGTCCAAAACTGAATAATGCTCACCCCTAGTCTTGAAGAGTAGAATATTGGCTTTTTCTTTGGGCTACTTCGGGCAATGTTATTGTTATAATTTTTGTCACTTTTGTTATGATTGATCAACTATGTTAATCTCATGTGACACGTGATAATAGGATACAAGAGGTTTTCGATATGAATCGTAATGGTGCATCAGTAAAGGTGTAACTGATGGAAAAAAAAAAGATTGTGCAATTCATTTTCATATCCTCCGGTACGAGAGTACGATATGTCCGATACAATACCATAACAATTTTTTGTTTTTTCTTTCATTTTTTACCTTTTCTATTTTTTGTCCGTTTATTGAGCTTTCTCCTTTCCTTTTGCTTTTGGTTTTGGATTCATAAGAACTTATGATGGTCATCTAACGTGTGTTGTTTTATTTTTACTTTTAGTTACCGGCTTTATAATGATTGTCACTTAGATGCGTAATGATACTCTTTATTGATGCTTTAATGTGTTTAATTTATCTTTCTATGTTTTATTACTTTTCCAATGTATTTACCAATGTGATAATGTATACATGATACGGTAATCAAGCAAACCGATACACTATACATATTGGGATGTGACAACATATTTGATCAATATTAATCACTTGCTTAATGATTCAAATATTGGTTGAGTAATATTAATCGATCTGTGAATTTTGGCCGAAAGGTATTGAAAATATCCGCTAGAAGTCCAAACATTTTTTTTAATGTCATTATGGTGTATCTGTAAACTGAAAACCCTACTTTGTACTCTATTCTTTTGATGTGGTGGTTATTCTGTGTGGAGACATTTGTACTATGGTCTCATTCTTCTATGAATTGTTTGTTACAGGGTCTTGGCCCGTATTCCACAAGTATTAAGAAGGCGGAGAAGGAAATTAAGGAAATGGCAAAGAAAGTCAACGATCTATGTGGTAAGTGGCAATAATATCCCCTTTGTGCTTTTCTTCCTTCAGTTTTCATTGATTAATTTCTATGAATTTGACATTACTCTAATACTCTGTAATGAATATGAAGATTGTTTTAAAACGACTAAAACAACTAATGGTCCCCAAGTTCTCTATATGGCACTCTTGTAATTATATTTCGTATCCACAACTGTACTTGGAATGCTATGTGTTGGAGGCCTTAGGCAATAGGTCCTTAACCTATTCACCCTGGTAAATTTGACACTAATATTATCCATAATGTGTGTATATTTGTCATTACAGTTAGATGTGATAACGTAAAATAGTTTGGGAGGATCAGGTACCCCTCAACCAATCTATGCACCTTGCCTCTTCTTTTTAGCCTCAAGTCAAAGCTAGACCATATATTTCACATCAATTGAGAATATGAGGGATTAAATATGGTCGAGAAACTGTGGGTAAGAAAAAAAAAACTATGAACTATGTTCTTTGATTCTTTCAATGCTAGTGTCGTGGTGATGCTCAATTCTTGTTTCTCCCATCATCTCCTCAATCCGGGTTCAGGAGAATCTTTGGAACTTGGATCTGACTGTAATAATTAATATATGTACTGGCTGCCAAATTCTGAATCCTAGTGATTTTAGCTACATACTAGTTGGCATAAGATTTAGAGTACACAATCTAGTCCGAAGCACCTAAACAAGAGAAGTTGATAGTGCTGATATAACCTCACATTGAACTTGAGTGATTGTTATGTCTTCAGAGCAGTGTTCTAAAAATCGGCTTCTGCCGAACCGAAAACTCCCTGTTCGGCGGGTTTGTGAGGTTGTTCGGCCTTGTGCGGCTGTTTGAATTTTAAGTTTTTTAATTATTGTGGATATGTTATTTGGATTTTAAGATTAGATTTGGATTTAGAACATTGAAATTTCAAATTTGCATTATGGATATGGTGATTTCTTTATTAAGTATGTTTCATTATGAAATAATGTTGATAATGTCTTCATGAATCATGATAATGATAGAATACCTGTTGATGCTTTCTTTGTTAAGTGTGTTTTATTGTGATATAACACTATATAAGCTATTACAAGGGAGTAGGAGGAAGAAAAAAAAATGTTTGGCACCTAGGCGGCCTAGGCCCCCATCCTCCGCACCGTATCCGCATAGCAAATTTTAGAACACTGCATCAGTCCCATACTTTTGAGATGTCAGTAACTTAGAGTTATATTGTTCGCATGAGGGTTCTAGGAAGAAGTTTGTGGAGATTCGGATCATATCTTGCCCATGCTCAAGTTGCTTGTCACCTTAGATTGCCTATTTTTCTTCTTGTCAAATACATATCTTAGTTTCTGATATATGGTGTTGGTACTTTGGTGTCACACTTATGGAGTAAAGCATTAGAATTTGTGACAACAATTTCAATTCTTTTCTTTCGTAGTATAATTGCAAGTATCAAGTGGTAACTGCATGTAGAAGTTGCAATGATCCTGATCTTATTGTTCTTAGGTCCTACCAATGTTGAGATATAGGAGAAGAGGCTTTAGTAAAGCAGTTGTGAGAATAGATGCAATCGAAAATGAATGGGTTCTGTCTGTAAGTGGGTAATGAACAGGTAGATGTAGAACTACTGCTGCCAGAAGAATTTGAAGATTATTTTTCCTGAATCTTTTGTGAATGTTAAGGGAAGTGTGTTTTCCTCAACTGCATCTAATTTTGACAGACCCTCTGACAGCAGTACCTGTTCATTAAGTGGTCTTTATGGAAAGATTACTTTTTAATAGTCAATGGGGGTGTTATAGTGGATGGTTCTTATGGGCGATATACCATATAAACCGTGCGTTATGAGTCCATAGCTCAATAGACTTGTAATTCAATTCACACGTGATTGAGATATATTATAAGAAAATATTATATTTTCATTTTGAAGGAATTTCAACATAGACTATCAAAATTAAGAAAAACTGATGACATTCATTTCAAAGTTAAGGAGAGCGTGTTTTCCTCAACTCTATCTAATTTGACGGATCCTCTTGCAGCAGCAGTTCTACTTCTACCATCCATTAAGTGGGTTTTATGGAAATATTACTTTTTAATAGCAATCGGGCATGTCATAGTGGATGTTTCGTAATGGGCGATATACCATATAAACAGTGCAATATGAGTCCATAGCTCTATAGACTTGTAATTCAATTCACATATGTGCCGTGAATCCTGTGATTGATATGTATTATAAGAAAATGCTATATGTTCATTTTGAAGGAATTTCAAAATACACTATCAAATTTAAGAAAAAATGATGACATGCATTTCAAGAAGGGCAATGCTATGCCTACAACCAAATGCTTACAACCTTCTTACAACCGCCACGTGGCGCCCACGTGGCGGCCGTCTATTGGAGGAGGGGGGAGAGGTGGGGCCCGGTGGCTGCCCCCGGGTAGCCGCCACGTGGCCGGAACGCCACGCGGCGGTTGTTCATTGGGAAGAGGTGGGGCCGGAGGTGGCCCACATAGCGGGGGGGGGGGGGGGGTGGGGTGGTGGGGGGGGGTGAGAGGGTTGTAAGAAGGTTGTAAGCATTTGGTAGTAAACGTAGCATTATTGTTTCAAGAATTAATAAAGAGGACTTGATTATTGTAATTATATAATGTGAAGTTTTTTTTTATGACTTTGGATTCAAGACTCTAATTATACATATTTTTTTGGAAAGTCCTTACCAATTTCAAAGTATAGTTTATTAAGTTAATCATGTTTTATATACTTGGGAAGTCAAAGTCTCCCATTTTTCACTACAAAGTAAAATCTAGCATTACACTAATATTTAGGGGCTTCTACGAGGGAATTGTGGAAATAAACCTAATATCTATCTGTTCACCGAGTATGTTACTGATTTAGTGTCAAATGTTGACTTTTTTTTTTTTTTTACTTTAGAGTGAATTAGAAATTTAGAATACAACTTTTTGCTCTTTAAGAGATTATTTGTAGATATAAAAAGGTATATTCTTGTGGCATTGAAATTGGCTACCATTTTTAACCAATCCTTAATTTGATAAATAGACTGAAAAGTAGACTTTTCTCTGTTTACATGTAATATCTTGACTAAAAAATGTAATATCTTGACTAATGCTAATATGTAAAATTAGCTGTGTAGTTTGCTGCACAAATTACCAAATCAAACCTTGATTTAATAAATATAATCATTGCATCAACCGATAATTTCCAGTATTCATAGATATATTGGGTGGTAGTGAGATGTTCTTTTTAGCGTATAAACATATTATAGCAGCTGGTGTGTGAAACTGGTTCATTAGCTTGTCTGATTGATATTGGGGACAGAACTTTTAGTCTGTTTATCTCACTGAGGTTTGATTCTCTAAATTTGATGAATGTTAAAAGAGAAGTGTTCTCGCCCCTCTTCTCCCAATCCACCTACATGCATCTCCACAGGACAATCCATTTGCATTGAACTACTTTATTTTTCCAAGAGAAACTGACTTCTTTGACTCATCCTCTTAGACTAGACTGTCCTTTTCTAGTATGGAAGGTTTGCTTTATGATGTTGACCTTTAAGCAGTCTAACCAGTGAGTTATTTTTTGTCATGATCTCATTGACACATTGTTGTATCTTGGACTTTTAATTTCATTGTAATATTTCTGTTGGAAAAGTAGGATACATTATGAATAAAATATGATAACTTTCATTAGAGCTCGTGGCCAAACATTTATAGGACAACAAAACATATGACATAACTAAACCTTACTAGAAATGGAAAATATAGAACAATAAATGCATAAAATGAAGATAACTAATATACTCTTCACCAATTGCAAAGGAAAATGCTGATAACATACTTGGAACAAAAAAAGGACGAAAACATATTAATGCTAACGAGATGTGTATTGAGTCTATTGACAAGTTGGTTTCAATGTGGAAGAGAAAACAAAGTTAGTTAATTAATAACACTAAGAATGAAGATGATATATTCTTATTCTACTTAGAGAAGATTTGGAGTATTAAAGAAAGTGGAGGGTGGCTTTATCAATGAAGGTGTGGGGAGTACACGTCGAGAACTTATATGTACAGGATGGCAGTATGATTGTGACAAGTGGGAGAATTAAATCTGATAACCTGAAAATCTGTTCAGATGCAATGCATGTTACCTTTGGTTAACATTTAATACTGTAACTTATGTTGTGCAATTTCACCAGCAGTTAACATAGTTTATGTGGTACAGGGGGAGGGCTTAAGCAAGATGAGCGATATGTGAGCTCTAGAATGACTTAGGCTTAGGTTGAAGGGTCTTGGCGTTGTGGGTGCAAAAATTACTTGAACTGTGACAGTTATAGCACACATTTAAAATGGGATGATGAAGTCGAAGGCCACTTAGTATGTTGGTCACTGTTCCCGACTGAATGTACAGAAGAATGTAATGATGGGTGGAGTTATATCCTTTTTAAGTAACAAGATGTGCATGTAGAGCTATGTTGAATGTGACATTCAATGTGACCATTGTATGTAATGGCTGGTTGGGTTGTTAGGAGTCAGTTTTTGTAGAATGTTGTGTGTCATAAAGGATAGTGGTAAGAAATTGGGTACAGGCCATCGAGGGGGTAGACCAGTGGTAGCACTGGTAAGAAAGGAGAGGAATGGGTTCGACTCCCAGCCCGGGCAAAATAAAATGGGAGGGGATGTTGGGGCTAGTAGCTCAGGACGAGGACAGTCAATAATGACTGGCCTTATGTCCAAAAAAAAAGAGAGAAATGTAGAAAACTTCACATCCATTATGGGAACTCCCTTTTCTTTATTTGGAACTGTTTTGTAGGGGACTCTAAATCGAACAATCCAAATGTTCCAGAGAGATGTAGAAGTCTCAAGTCCTAAACCCTTTGTACTGATAGTTGTAATTGTGGTAATCAAAACTGGATGATGCTTATATCCCATTAGAGAAATTTGAAACTACAACATTCAAATTTAGTTATCTATATGAAGGTTTAAGTTAATCATCCAATACCGATATCAAAACAGATGAAACTACAAAAACTGACTGATTCAAAACCAACGAGACCTCTCGAAACTACCGAAACCGGTACTTGTAGGAATGGTTTGAAACCGAGCTTTTGAACCTTGCTACCTTGGTCTATATGCTCACAGGATTATAAAATGTGCTAAATTCGAGACCACATTATTGGTTTTGCTAAAGTGATTCTAGAACCATACCCCTATTGTATCCCGGTCCCCAAAATAAATAGTGGAGTTCAGTTCCAATTTTTGTTCCATGCTCCAGCTATCGTTTTGAGGAAGAAAAGGACGAGTTGAGTCCAGATGCAGTTGAAGACCAGGACATTTTCCCCAAAATAACAGATGCTAGTAATTGAGAATACACACACGAATGTGTCACATCGAAAATCGAAAGAAACATATGCGAGCATATGAAAACTGGCATATTATGGATAAAGAAAACTAGGGTCAATTGAGGACTTCTCCAATGACAGGAATGAACTCAGAAGGATTTTCTAATCAAATGAGAGTTAGATAGGATCAACTTTGTTGGTTAAAACTTAAAATTATGGTATTATTTTGTGATGACTTTTCTTTTGTTCTACAATTAATTGTATGGATTTAGAGAAGTGTGAAACTAAACCTAAAGCAAAATACAAGGTCCTCCAACACTTTGACACAGTACTGTACACAGAAATAGCTGTCTATTGAGAAAATATATGAACAATATCATTGTTCTATCACCCATATGGACCCTTAGACAATTATAGCAACTGTTCCCTGGTTATCACAAACTTGTTTCAGTTTTAACGATACGATGACCATCTCTTATGCTGGATCTGTCGTTCACGCAAAATATGTTCTTTTGTCTGTATTTTAGAACTAGATTTCTATGATTGTTTTCTAACATCATCTCAAGATAATAATGGATGTGTTTCTAACTGAAAGTTGGATTTGCCCCTATACTTAAATCTAAGCAGTATTTTTTTTCAACTATAACATACAGGAATCAAGGAGTCTGACACTGGTTTAGCTGCACCAAGCCAGTGGGATTTAGTATCTGACAAGCAAATGATGCAAGAAGAACAACCCCTCCAGGTTGAACTCCTAATTCTGTTATATAATGAATATTTTCTTTTTGTGCTTTAAACATTTTTTGTTGCTTCTTGCATATTACAAATTGCTAAGCTTCTTTATCTATATATTTCAATTCGTGCACTTGGATGTTTATACTGTTGCTTGGAATATTTGAAATCTGAGATATTTGTTCATTGCTGATACAGGTTGCGAGGTGTACAAAGATTATAAACCCAAACACCGAGGATGCCAAATATGTTATAAATGTTAAGCAGATTGCCAAGGTATATCCTATTTTCAGGGATGCAGTCATAAATCTCATTGTTTTTCATCAAACAGATTTTTTCTTTAGTACATCTGATATTTTAATATCTACTAGACTTTGACACAGATATAACTGATTGATTTTAATGTCTATACAGTTCGTGGTTGGCCTTGGTGACAAGGTCTCCCCAACAGATATCGAAGAAGGGATGCGTGTCGGGTAAGATTTCGATTTCCTTTGCTTGAGAACCTTCCAATAAAGATGGTTAATAAAGTTTCTTGGTAGTGGCGGTTATGTAATGATTCCTTGCCTGTTGATGAATGACATTATCTAACAGTTCGACTAACTTCTATGTGAGAATAATACATTTTTCATTAGTTTCCTGCTGTCACTAATTTGTCAATATAGAACTACGTTGGTTTCTTGATTTTGTTTATTCCAATTCTAAATTGACATTTTCTTTTACGCATTTGCTTGTAGGATTTAACCTTAATAGATGCAAGAGCTAAAGCATGAAATATGAAACTTGTAATCTATGTTGCATGGACATCGATACGATACGACACAGTGATACAGACACGCCATTAATTTTGGTATGTCCGAAACAGATTCGACACGACACCGACCCAGATTTTTGGAGTGTGCGTGCTTACTGGCTTGTAATCAGAGTTGAAATTTGCAAACCCTTGACTGAAGGAATTTTAGGATTTTGGATATTTGTCAAAAGCCATAGAAATCATGGAACATCTTGTTTTGAAAACTGACAGATATCACATAATGTTGTGATTTACTAATAAACTAGGTGTGCCGTCAATGTCTTTTAACACTTCATTGTACTCAATTAGTTTGCACTTCATATTCACCCCTTTCTGGAAGTCTTTCAGTTTATCTATCATTTCATTTGGATTTTGGAGTCTTGTGGGGACAATAGGTAGTCAGGTTAAGCTCCATGTTAGTTAAGTGGTATGAAGAACGGGTACACCAACTAGGAAGGCGGACCCATACCAAAAACTGGTACTTGTCGAGTACTCATGGGTACTTACCTCAAAAGTACCCAAAATTTTATTTCTTTGGATTTTCAATTTTAATTTTGGGTACTTCATGGGTACTTTCTAGTATAAGTTATTGGATGTCTTTCAAATATAGCTTTAGTGCTTTTGTATTAGAAATCAAGTTTCTCTTTTTTTACTTTCAGACTAAAATTCATTTGATGGCTTGTGATAACTTGATAAGTAAATGTAGACTCTTAGTTTACTCTTATGATGTCATGAATATATATACACCTTACCCATACCATATTTTAAAGAAATTTTTTGTATCGACGGACTTAGTAGGGACCGTACCAGGTACTTGTTCTGGTGCCTATGCTTCATAGGTTAAGTGTTATATATATATATATATATATATATATATATATATATATATATATATATATATATATAGATCCTGGAATGGATAGAGCAGTTGTTTCTATTAATAGCCATGTCTGGTTGGTGCGCTTGCAGGATATATATGATATATAATGAGGACATTATTTTAGACTTTGAATGAATCTCAAATATCGAAAAATTGGATTATTAATTTATTGTTAAATATTGATGTTCTAGTGAATAGACTTGTACGTTCGTGGTAAGATTATAATGCTACTAGGATTAATTTTACTTACTGCACACAAGAGCAGAAAACGGCACAGCTTCTTTACATTTCAGAGAAGTACGAAAACATCTGTGTAAGCATCACAAGAACAGCTGTATGCTTCAGCATTTTAGGTTTAGTCATGTGGATCAAAGAATTTAACTAGAAGCATAGAAGTGCTATTGTGGAACAAAGAACTTTGCATACAGATAATCATATGATATATCTCTATTGAGAGGATGTAAGAATTTGCTTATTCCTAGCATCTAAACCTTGATATCTAATAGCTGATATATGGATTCCACAGCCTTATCGGCCATGCCATTGTCATCATTGTTTGTGGCATAGGCAGAACCAGTCCACCCCAAAAGAGAAATTCCTTTTTTTCATATGTTTTTTGTTTTTTTCATATCAGTCAGCCCACACCTAGCCCACTTCAGCCCACACCAGCTCGAATTTCTGGTTCCGCCCTTGGTTTGTGGTATTCTGAGCAAGTAAGATTCATGTAATCAACCCTGATACCTCAATGATATTAGCTTCAAGACCATCTTGATTTTTTTTTCTAAAGATTTTCGTCTAATGAGCATGATCTGCTAAGATCCTGACCTTTCTTGATCCTTACTGGTTTAATCTTCTTGTGCTTATTTTAGTTGGAAGACATGTAGGCAGAGAACATTGATTTGAGTATTCTGGATAAATGGCACTAAACTGTGGTGTTTTATAAGATGTTGGAGATTATGTGAAAAGTAGTCTAGAGATTAGTATGTGCTTGCATAGTATTTCTTTATAATATTTTTTTATCCATCTGCTTGAAGATCTTTTCATGACTTTTTTGTTGCAGAGTTGATAGAAATAAATACCAGATTCAAATTCCATTGCCTCCAAAAATTGATCCTAGTGTAACAATGATGACGGTGGAAGAGAAGCCTGATGTCACATACAATGATGTTGGTGGATGCAAGGAGCAAATTGAAAAGATGCGGGAAGTATGTATGGCTTCTTTATAAAATAAATGCATCAATTGATACTTTGCTACCTATCTGGTTCATGTGAGGATGTTTTCCTGGGATAGTGGAATATATCTTCAGGAGGAGGAAGCTTACATACTCTTTTGAAGTCACTTGCTTTTATTGTAGAATTCCTTTTTTAATTGAATGTTAAATTGTTCAGGTTGTGGAACTTCCTATGCTTCATCCTGAGAAATTTGTCAAGCTTGGAATTGACCCGCCAAAGGGAGTCCTCTGCTATGGTCCTCCAGGAACTGGTAAAACACTCCTAGCTAGAGCTGTGGCTAATAGAACGGATGCATGTTTCATTCGTGTCATTGGAAGTGAGCTTGTTCAAAAATATGTTGGAGAAGGTGCCCGGATGGTCCGGGAACTTTTTCAGGTTGTTGAACTTGCCTATATGTACAATCAAGTTAAATTTCTATTTTTCAAGTTAATAGCCAATGACATTTATTTTAATTCTCTATACATAAATTTCTGTCCTCAAGTTGTTTATTCATTTCCTATTTTAGATGGCCCGCTCCAAAAAGGCCTGCATTGTGTTTTTTGATGAAGTTGATGCTATTGGTGGTGCTCGATTTGATGATGGTGTGGGAGGCGACAATGAAGTTCAGCGTACTATGCTCGAAATTGTAAATCAGCTGGATGGGTTTGATGCCCGAGGGAATATCAAAGTTTTAATGGCCACAAACAGGTACCTATTTGATTGCATTTTTTCATGTTTTTTATCCTGCACTACATATTGTTTTCAAGATCAGCCATGGTCTTTCAGAAAAGTAATACCTATTTGATGTAATTTGTCAAACGCCTCTGTATCAGATACAATTTATTTCAGCAGACCCCCAAGATTTAGTATATCATTTTTAGTAAATCTTGTTCTTTGGAGCCCAACCAGAATTTCAAATGGCTTAGTTGTTGTTTTGGGTTTTACGTCTTGTTCTCATAGTTTTGCAGAAGATAAACAAGGTCCTTTTTTTTCCCAACAAAGTTTCATTTTTGTGAATGCTATTTGTTTACTGGCGTACCACTATAATTCAAAACTGAAGAATGCTACTGGTCCGTTAAAAACTTGTTTTGAGTTTTTGTCTTTAAGGTGATCATCTTATTATATGCTGCTATGGTGTCCCCGCTGCTTGGTTAGTTGTGTAGATGTTTGTACCATGTGACCATTTTTATGAGAGAAGTCAACTTGCTTCATGGTTTTGGTTTCAATAAGAAATGATAAATCTTATTTTGCTGTTGCTCAAAAACTTTGCAGGCCTGATACATTAGACCCAGCACTATTGCGTCCTGGACGGTTGGACCGTAAGGTTGAATTTGGTCTTCCTGATCTAGAGAGCCGGACGCAGATTTTTAAGATTCACACAAGAACAATGAATTGTGAAAGGGATATCCGGTTTGAGCTCCTGGCTCGTCTCTGTCCCAACTCCACTGGTAAGACGTTGCAGAATTTTACTATATACTCAATTTCTAGAATCATCAATATTTTTGGAAAATTGCACTATGTGACACCTGATGGTATTATTGGAAGTCTACACTGTTATTCATGTGCACATTCACTGTTGGAACTTTACACTGATGTTCTTGTCCACAAGTTATGTAGGATTTTTTAACATGTTCTAGATGGCTATGGAGCTACTATCCATCTTTATTCTTGCACTATCTATTTCTTTTCTTTTCTTTTCTGTTTGTTTTATTATGATAATCTATGTTGTTAGTATCCTTGGATACACGATACGTATCTTATGATGCTATATACTACCATTTTGTTACGTATGAGTTGATCTGATACGATACATATAGGCCAATAAGTAGTACAGTTTTTTTTTTAAAACTTGGAGTCATGTTATTTATACTTAATAATTTGTATTCTGGAACTAAATAAACTTGTAAAGATGGAACAAATAAAAACAAATATGAGAAAAATTATATTAAATTTTGTTCCTATATGAATTTAGGAAGTAAAGAGTTAAACTCGTAGAGTTAGTATATTGTACGATCCACGATATGTAATAAAATAAAGCAAATTGATAAGTTGATACACAATACTATTTGCGAGTTGACAATCTAGATGACAACATGCACATTCTTTTGTCGTTGATGATCTCCAGGGGCGGATATAAGGAGCGTGTGTACCGAAGCTGGGATGTATGCTATCAGGGCACGAAGGAAGACGGTCACGGAGAAGGACTTTCTTGATGCAGTGAACAAAGTTATCAAAGGCTACCAGAAGTTCAGTGCAACACCAAAGTATATGGTGTACAACTGATTGCATACTTGTACTGTCCGGGGAGACAATTTATGTTGTTTCATATTTGAACCATGAGATACTCTTTTCAGGATGTCAACAAGTTGATGGCACTTTCATTCTTTTGTTCCCAATCTAGGTTCTACATTCCTTCATGTTTACAGGATGATGATTCTTAACCATGACACCTCGCTTTGTTTTTGTTGCATGCTTGATTGCGTAAACTTGACTATGTTATAAACTTGACTCTGGTATTTCGGTTCAGGCCTGGACTGGATGCAAAATTTTGTAGATGACGGCAACATAGATACAGTGGCATACAACGACACAGGCCTCTTAGGCCTACCCTGTTATTCCTGGAATACAACGTATTACGTGGAAAAAAAAAATGAAAATTACAACTATTACAAATGACTGCACAATAACAAGAATGAAGATTACAAATTGACTCCTGAAAAAACAGAATTGAAACTGCAACAAAGTTGCTACAATGTAAAGAAGGCAGAAATAGAAAACTTTGAGAATGCTCACTGGGTGATTAAAACAAGAAAAAAATTGACTTACATCCCACTTTATTTATCTATATTCAAGCACCCAACCCAATTACCAGAATGCATGACACCTTCCGTCCCTCTCTCCACTTTTGACGGAAACCGTCAAACCCTCACGGTCAACATCTTTGATAGAACTTTTTTGACCAAAATATTCTTCCCCATTCAGGACTGGCCCTGAGTTTATCGGGATCCTAGACGAACATTCAAAATGGGACACCCGTATATAATGTTAAAAAAAAAAAAATTAAAAACTGAAATAAAAGTAAGTTAAAAAAATAGCTACACCAAGAATTGAACCTAAGAAGATCTCTAGTGTGCAAGTCTAACATAATAATCACTACACTACAATTGTTTTGTGGTAAGAAAGGTCCATGATATATACTAGTTCTAAGATTTCTAATATATACAAGTTTAAAATAAAATTTTGGGCCCTCCTAGTCCGTGGGTCCTGAATGATCGTCCTAGCTGCCCTGGACCAAGGTCGGCCCTGTCCCCATTTCAACTTTCCCGCACGTCTTCCTCTTCCCACTGTCCTCCTCCCCATCGCAGCTGCTCCCGTTGCGTGCCGCCACCATTAGAAATAAGATCTTTCTAATAGACTATAAAAAAGACATGCAACGATAACGTGCTCAAAAGTCCCAAGCAATAAGTAGGGCATTTTAAAAATAAAAATAAAAAAGGCTGTTAATAAGGACACTACTAAATTCACTCAGGGCTAGCCCAGTTATGAAGAAATTTTACTCAGGTTAGCCCAAGTTTTACTCAGGCTAGTCCAAACTCTTCACCTCCTCCCCCGTCCTCCATCGCCGCCTCCGTCTCCGCCCCTGCCTCCCGCCGCCTCCTTCCCCTCCCGCTCCTCTGCCTCGTACCCCCTTTCGGTGCTCGACTACCTCGGCACCCTCGGCGTCTGCTGCTCCTCCCTCCCCTCCTTCCTCCGCCGCTATCACCAGGTCCTCCACTCCAGCGTCAAAATTTTGACAGTCTTTCCAATTGGAAGGACTGTCAAAATTTTGACAGTCCTAATTTTTTAGACAGCCAGTAAAATGCATTTAAATGCAACCTAAAACCAGTAACAAATAAGTTAATTTCAACAAACAATATTTGATCCTTTTACTAACTGAATACTGTATAGTCACATAGACATTAGTCAGATGACATGAATAATAACACAATGACAAAGAAAAATAACAGCACACAGGAAATCAAAAAAGAAGAAGAAAAAAATGGAAGGACCGTCAAAATTTGACATATATGTTAATTTGTTAGGACTGTCAGTCCTACCAAGTGGTTTTCAAAGTGAATTTGTGTTTTATCTTCGTTATTGATTGATGGGCATGTAAAAAAATATGATTTTTATTTGAATGATTTGATGTTTGGCATCAAATTTTAGGGTTTTTTTTTTATTCGGCTAAAATTTTCGTTTTTTCTTTTATCTTGGTATGTTATTTTTGTGTGCACATTTGGGTTGATTGAGTGCGGCCGAAGTTTGGATCGAATTTGGAATCCCTTTTGTGTATTGCAAGGTCTGGTTAAATTCAATTTGAGGGTACTACTGGTATTTTTTGATTGAATTTGTGTTTAATCTGCTTTGTTGATTAATAGGCATGTCTCGATTTGGGTTTTTAATCCAATGACCTGATGTTTAATAGGCATGTCTTGATTTGGGTTTTTAATGCAATGACCTGATGTTTGACATTGAACTCTAGGGTTCTGTAGTTTGATTAAATTTACTATCTTTTTTTATCTGGGTGTGTTGCGTTTTGTGCACATTTGGGTTGATTGGGAGTGACGGAAGTTCGGATCACATTTAAATTTAGCGGGCAAGGTTGGTAAATTTTGGTGGTAAGATTGGTATAAGCAGTTGACATCTATTTGTTGTTAATTGATCCGTATATTATAACGAGATTTAATGTGGATATATGGCTTCAGGTCATATGTCTGTGATTTGTGTAGCTTTACGACAATGTTGTAAAAGTCGCTAGGCACTAGTCGGACGGACACCGGACACATAACGCCTAGTCCGTCCGTCCGCCTAGGCGGCCTCCTAGTTCTAGACGATTCTAAAAAAAATACACCAAAAACCCTATTAAAAATTGCAGCGGTTGCCTATAAAACTCAAAAACATGCATAGTCAGACGTCAGACGACACTAGGCGGGCATCGGGCGGTCTCTGGGCGCCGTCTAAGCCAATTTTTAGAACACTATTTTACGAGAAATTTAGAAACTATATTTTCTTTGGTAATTTATTGGTATGTGGAAACTATTGGTAATTTTTAAGTGAATTTGTGTTTAATCTATGTTATTAATTAATAGTCATGTCTCGATTTGGGTTTTTAATCCAATGACCTGATGTTTGACATTGAACTCTAGGGTTTTGTAGTTTGGTTAAATTTGCTATCTTTTTTGATCTAGGTGTGTTACGTTTTGTGCACATTTGGGTTGATTGGGAGTGGCCGAAGTTCGGATCACATTTAAATTTAGGGACAAGGTTGGTAAATTTTGGTAGTAAGATTGGTATAATCAATTGATATTTATTTGTTGTTAATTGATCCATATATAATAATGGGATTTAATGTTGGCTTCAGATCATATGCTTGTGATTTGGGTTGCTTAACAACAACGTTGTAAAAGTCGCCAGGCGTTGCCCAGACGGACGCTAGGCACCTAATACCCAGTTTGCCTAGGCGTCCGCCTAGCTCTAGGCAGTTCTAAAAAAAACAAACCAAAAACCCTATTGAAAATTGTAGTAGTTGTCAATAAAACCCAATAAGCCGATTTTTAGAACACTGCTTTACGAGAAATTTAGAAGCTATATTTTCTTTGGTAATTTATTGGTATGTGAAAACTATTGGTAATTTTGAATGAATTTGTGTTTAATCTACGTTATTGATTAATATGCATCTCTCGATTTGGGTTTTTAATCCAATGACATGATGTTTGACATTGAACTCTAGGGTTTCGTTGTCTGGTTAAATTTAAAGTATTTTTTTATCTGGGTGTGTTACGTTTTGTGCACATTTGGGTTGATTGGGAGTGGCCGAAGTTCGGATCACATTTAAATTTAGTGGGCAAGGTTGGTAAATTTTGGTGGTAAGATTGGTATAAGCAATTGGCATCTATTTGTTAATTGATCCGTATATAATAACGGAATTTGATGTGGATGTATTGCTTCAGATCATATGTCTGTGATCTGTGTGACTTTACGGCAAGGTTGTAAAAGTCGCTAGGCGCTAGTCGGACGGACACTAGACGCCTAGCGGACGGACACCAGACGCCTAGCGCATAGACCGC
Organism: Iris macrosiphon; assembly: GCA_036927795.1. Taxonomy (NCBI): domain Eukaryota; kingdom Viridiplantae; phylum Streptophyta; class Magnoliopsida; order Asparagales; family Iridaceae; genus Iris; species Iris macrosiphon. The sequence continues at coordinate 119,167,801 of JAYESA010000003.1, read as the reverse complement.
TAAGCTCTAGGCTGTTCTTAAAAAAAAAAAAAAAAAAAACCCCAAAATTTCTGCTGAAATGTTTAGCAGTTGTCCAGAAAATCCAAAAACATGTATAGTCGGATGTCGGGGGGCGCGCTAGGCGGAGCATCGGACGGCATCGGCAGCCTAGGCGGTCGTCTAGGCTGATTTTTAGAACACTGCTTTACGGGAAATTTAGAAGCTATATTTTCTTTGGTAATTTATTGGCCCCTTAAAAAAACTTGTGTTTATAAAAGTCTGGCAAGTGCTGTGAATCTTGATGTGGAGACAAATTAGGATATATATGTTCTGTTAGATCCCTGCACTTGTTAGATCCCTGCATTTGTCGCTGTGGATACACAGTTTACATTACCAAACTTGTGTTTATAAATGCCTAGCAAGTTTTCTTTAAAGTGTCGTAAGTGAAATTTGGTAATGATTGGAGAAGAAGGAAATGATTTTTTCATGATGGGTGTTACTAAGATATATCCAGGGCGTCTACATGTTCTGTTAGGTCCCTGCACCTAAGTTTTATCCTATGATATGTAGGACACTTATCCTTACTAACTTTGCTGCGGCCGTTTATATTTGACGCGACACGTGTTCATCTGTGTTTGCCACTTGTTTAAACACATACAAACTCATTCACTAGTGAATTATAAAATATTCATGAGTTGAGAAGTATTGTGCTCATATTTAGCAGATATTGGAAGATACCAATATATTTGTGCATCCTGTTAGTTATGTTCCTATAAATAGAAGCACAAACCTCACAGACATATACGTTTTTATGTGAAATATATGTATATTAACAAAGTTACGCATATTACGTCTTGTGTCTAGATACTTGAGAGTTAATTTCTGTGTCAAAGTGGAGACTCGTGTCCTGTCCATTGATCTTAGACTTTATGAGTTTTATAATGTTAACTTATGCCTTCCTACTTCAAACAAACCAAGGCCCTTCTCTTGTTTAAGGAACTTCATGTTGGAGCCTCCTCAATTCTGTCTTACATTACCAGGTAATCCTAGTTGGTTCTTCAAGGTTTCCTCGTCCTCAATTGATGCAACTTTTGCATCTTTATAGTAACTTTTCCATGCTTTACTCTCCGTAGTTGTAAGCTATTAATCTTAACAATGTCATGCTATTTTCTTCTTGTTTCCTTGGGCTCATTTCATTCCTGAGCGTTCTTAGAATACAATTTTAAACTGTACAGTTGCTTTGTACATTTTTTCCTGGAGTCCTGAATGATGCATCAGCATTGCAGTATCCTAGATTCGAAAATGTATTGCATGATGTTTCTGTGATACCCTTTAGAGAAATATATTACATGGTTTTATGGAATTATTGTAAATTTCAAGTTGTAAAGGCATGGAACATATTGAAATGGTGGAGCAAAGGTAAATATTGTGTCTAATTTATGACTTCATATCATCTAATCTTCAAATTTCATGCTTACCTTATTGATTGATGTTTACTTTTGACTTTGTTTGGTGCATTTGGCTTGGCTCTTGAGTTCTAAACACTAAATACATATATAATATATTTATGATCTAAATGATCATGACACTTTTGTAATTACCTCTTCTAATTTTATGACATCATATCAATAATCTTAAAATTGCATGCTTACCTTCTTGATTGATGTTTACTTTTGACTTTGTTTGGTGCATTTGGCTTGCCTCAAGTTTTAAAAGTTGCATTCCGGATTTTAGGGTCTCTCTCTCTCTTTTTCTCTCTCCCCACCCACACAGGGAATAGACACACCTGCTCATATATATAGTTATATACATGTATAATATATTTATGATCTAAATAACCATGTCATCTTTTGTCATTACCTCTTTTTGGTGGTCCTGTAGATTTGCTGATTCTTCTTCTCTTGGATATGCAGATGAAACCCATAGGGGAGGATGAAGAGCCTGAAATTGAGATGACAGCACTTACTAATTCATTATCAACCACGAGAAAGACATACAGTCCTTATATGCCTCATCTCATCGGAACATTGTCTGATGCGACTCAATCTTTCTCGCTTAGGACAACACTTGGAAGACTGTTGAGAAGTATTGGCATCGTGATTATGTCAGCAAAGATTAATGTTTCTCCCTTTTGGACCTTGATCAATCATACTCCATTATCTTACTAGGAAACATGTAAGAGTTAATTTCTTGTTTCTTTTTGAGAAAAGGCTTAGGCACTGAGCCTCAGCTGTTGTAAGAGTTACTTTTAGTTAATCTGATATAAATAATTGCACCTTTCTATGTTATTCATCAAAATAGTAGGGCATGCAACTTGTGAATTTGCTTGTAGTAACCTCCCTCCTTTAGTATGATGGATGAATTAGTCCTGGCATATTTTTTTGGGTCCTAAAACTGAAAGAACTGTGCCAGGAAGTTCAAACTAGTGAAAGTATATGTGCTTGACTCTATGCTATTTATCTCAAATTGATCAAAACTGTGGTCTGGGCCATTGCGGGGCTGACTTGAAGGGAGGGTTCAAACTTGACTGTTAATCTTAGCTGATCCATACGAACTGTTATGTCGACAAATTATTCGAGCTGCATTTCATTTTGTCATGCGATAGTCACACGATTATTCTATCTTGTTCAATATAGTTTGAAAATGTCATTTTATACTCTTCACTTTTTCTCGTCAGGGATTGGTATTTTTATTCAGCTTGACAGGCATAATACCTTTAGCAGAGCGGTTGGGCTATGCAACTGAGTGAGTGTGTTCAGAATGCCTTTTATCTGGAACATTATCCACAGTGTTTTGTTTTCGCCAATTGACATTCCATCTTTCTTATGGTTCAGGCAGCTTGCTTTCTACACTGGTCCCACAGGTGAGATATTGTTTAGATTTCAACTTTATGAAGTAGATGTTAGAAAATTGTTGTCTTTTACTTACTGAAAAAATTCCAGAATACAAAAAATAAAATTAGATGTTACCGGCCTCTGGGGAAGTCGTGCACGAAGCACTGCCCTAAGAGTTTATTCGGGATCTGTGTGCAGACGTTCCCGAAGCTCCTAGTGGTAAAACCCCCGCACTACCGGTATCTCGTTGCCGCACACGACTTGGAGAGAACGAGCAGAACTTAGCTCTGCCCAGAGCTCGGAGACAACGAAAATTGAATAGAATGTTGACAGAGGTTTGGAGTACGAAATATTTCTGATGGATTCTCAAAGAAATCAGCACAAATATATAATACAAATATGTAACGGTCTGAATTAATTCTCATATTAATTTAGACGTTACACAAAGTAAAAGAGTGAATCTGGACACAATAACGGTTCAGAAACAAAGTAACGTTCAGAATAAATTCCAACGTTCAGAAAAATAAATGACAGAATTAAGAGGAGCAAAAAGATTTTTAGGGTCCCAGCCCGAACCCGAAGAGGAAATCGGATCGGCATTCGGCGCCCGCAGATGTGGGCGCGTACCCGCACCCGTTACGCGCGCCGAACCGAACCGAGCCGAGCCGGGCCGGGCGGCGGCGGCGGCGGCGGCGGCGCGCGCGTGTGGCCCAAGGGGTTCCCCACACAACAACTTAATAGAGCAAAGAAGAGAAAGTAATATATGTACATAGGAAGGCTTTGTCCCATCCGATGTGGGACTAAAGAAAGGGAGAGGAATTAAACTTTTGGAGAAAAGCAAAACCAACAATCCCCCCCCAAAAAGTCAAGTTCCGAAACAGAGATAAGAGTGAAGTAAATAGAGAGAGAGCATCTGGGCAGTAAAATACTATGCATAGATGAGATGGACTACAGCCTTGAATCTCACGTAGTGACTATTGCCTTAATCTGAAGAAGTGCTTGATGGACTATGCCTTGAATCAGACTTCTTGAACCAGATTTAGAAAAATAGCACACATAGTACGCTAGAGGTCCTTGGTCTATCGGGTGGCGCTTTTAAATGGCCATGCGCTCTTTCCACATTCATGAGAGTTGTCTGGGATCGCCCTGTCCCATAGTCGCGGCCTTCACGACCTCTCATATAGGTAAGTCCTTAATGGTTGGTGATATGAATCAACCTAGCATTACAGCTTGGACCTATTAAGAGTTTAAACTCATCCTAACCATATCACACAGGAACACTGTCACCATAGGGATGGGGAGTCATTGTACACATGTACAGCCGCTTGGGCTTTATTTTAATGAGACTTTAATCTCGAGTCAGTGTTCCATAAAGTCACCTAAGTTCAGCTTGTTTCTACCCATTGAACCGGCTTCTTGGGATCTCCAGTCAGACTCGGTTGGGTTGCCACTGCTGGTGACTAATTTATGGGCTTAACCCCATCCCCCTCGATGATTCTAGGATCAAAGTCCTAGACAGACCCTTCGTCAAGTGATCTGCAAGGTTCTTTTCTGACTTTATATAGTCAAGAACCACATATTTGCCTAGTAGGCTTTTGATTGACTTGAAGCGCAGCTGCAGGTGCCTGTTCATCTTAGCATTCACAGAATCATGCTTTAGTAGTTCAATAACAGATTTATTATCACAATTTATAGAAATTGCAGGAACAGGACTAAGAGAAACAGGTATATGCATAATAAGATTTTTAAGCCATTCAGCTTCTGTGCAAGTTGTATCTAAAGCTATCATTTCGGAGTCCATTGTACTCCTGGCTATGATAGTTTGCTTACAAGAGCTCCAGGAGATCGCAGCTCCTCCTAGAGTAAATACATATCCAGTAGTAGATTTTATATCATGTGAGTCGGTTACCCAGTTTGCATCTGAATAACCTTCTATGATATCAGGGTGCCTAGAAAAATGAAGTTTGTAATCTAGGGTGCCCTTGAGCAGTGTTCTAAAAATCGGGCTAGGCGGCCGCCTAGGCGCTAGGCGGCCGCCCGCCGCACCGAAATCGGCCAATTCGGCCTCCTAGGCGCCTGTTCGGGCCTAGGCGGCGCCTAGGCGGGCCAGTTCGGCCGCCTAGGCGGCCTAGGCGGGCCAGTTCGGCCAGTTCGGTTATGGAAAAAATTTAAAATTTCAAAATTTCAAAATTCAAAATTTTGAAATTTGAAATTTCAGATTTGAAATTGCAAAAAATATTCAAAAAAATTTCAAATTCCAAAAAAAAATTCAAATTTCAAAAAAATTTAAAAGAAATGCAATAAAAATTCAAAATATCAGGAAAAAATTAAAATATTAAAAAAATTTCATTTTTTTTAAAAAAATTTAAAACTAAAAATTCAAATTTTCAAAAAAAAAAAAAAATTTTTTTTTTTTTTCTGTTCGGCTGCCTAGGCGGCCCAGGCGCCCGCCTAGGCGGCCTAGGCGCTAGGCGGCCCTTTGGCGCACCGATTCCGCCTAGCGCTTTTTAGAACACTGCCCTTGAGATATCTAAATACCCTATCCAAGGCAGTCCAATGTGACTGATTTGGGTTACTGGTATATCTGTTTAGTCTCCCAATAGCAAATGCAATATCAGGTCTTGTCCTGTTTGTTATATACATAAGGGAGCCTATCATCTGAGAATATTTATGTTGTTCCAAAGGTGATCCTTCATTCTTTTTCAGTACAATACTGCTGTCATAAGGAGTAAGGACAGGTTTCTTATCAAATAACTCAAATCTTTTTAGCATTTTTTCAATTGAATGTGCTAAAGATAGAGTATAACCCTCTTTGCCTTTGGTCACTTGCATTCCTAAAATTAGGTTGGCTTCTCCTAGGTCTTTCATATCAAACTAGCTAGATAAATAGTTCTTTGTAATATTTATCAATTCCAGTGATGATCCTAGGATAAGAATGTCATCTACATACAAGCATAAAATGACACAACTTTTACATGTACCTTTAGAGTATATACATTTGTCATACTCATTTGACAAGAAACCATATTCACAAATTACTTTGTCAAATTTATTGTGCCATTGTTTGGGAGCTTGTTTCAAACCATAGAGGGATTTAACTAGTCTGCAGACTTTCTTTTCTTGACCTTTAGCAATGAAACCTTCAGGTTGGTCCATATAAAGTTCTTCCTCTAGATCTCCATTCAAAAATGCTGTCTTTACATCCATTTGATGGATTAGCATATCATGAATGGATGCTAAGGCCAAGAGAGTTCTAATGGATGTGATCCTAGCTACAGGAGAGTAGGTATCAAAATAATCTAACCCTTTCTTCTGGGTAAAACCCTTAGCAACTAATCTAGCTTTGTATTTCTCTATAGTACCATCGGCTCTGAGTTTCTTCTTGAAAATCCACTTACAACCTATTGGTTTATTCCCTAGAGGTAGATCTGTTAGAAACCAAGTGTTATTCTCCATGATGGAGTTGTATTCACTGTTAATGGCTTCTTTCCAGAAGGGAGCATCAGGAGACGACATTGCTTCTTCATAAGTTGAGGGATCACCCTCTATCAAAAATGTGAAGAATCTTTCTCCTAAATTTTTCTCAATCCTATTCCTTTTACTCCGTCTTGGTTCTAAGTCTTGTTCAGATTGTGAGCTAGGTATTTGGACTTGAGAACTAGTAGAGGGTATGGAGGAAGAGATTGAACTTCTATCCTTAAAGGGAAATATATTTTCAAAGTAAACTGCATCTCTTGCTTCTATAATGGTATTGTTAGAGATTTCATTTACATCTGAGTGAGTCACTAGAAATCTATTGGCATAGCTGTCTAAGGCATATCCTATGAAAACAGCGTCTACAGTCTTGGGACCAATCTTCCTCTTTTTAGGGTCGGGAATTCCGACTTTAGCAAGGCATCCCCAAACTCTAAGGTAATTAATCCTAGGTGCTCTACCTTTCCACAGCTCATAGGGAGTCTTATCTTTTGTCTTACTAGGAATCCTATTAAGAATATAACAGGCAGTTAAAAGGGCTTCTCCCCACAAGTTATCAGGAGCACCAGAGCTGAGAAGCATGGCATTCACCATATCTAACAGAGTGCGGTTCTTGCGTTCAGCAACTCCATTAGACTGAGGTGAATATGGAGCAGTTACCTCATGAATTATTCCATGTTCTTCACAGAAGTTAGTCATTTCGTTTGAGGTATATTCTCCACCACGATCAGATCTAAGGATCTTAATCTTCCTTTCTAATTGATTCTCAGCTTCAGATTTGTAGACCTTAAATCTATCTAGAACTTCATCTTTGGTTTTTAGAAGGTAGATGTAACAATACTTTGAATAATCGTCTATAAACGTAACAAAGTATTTTCTACCGCCTCTGGTCAAAATCCTATTTGAGTCACATACATCACTATGGATAAGTTCTAGAAGGTTAGAATTTTTTTCTACAGATTTGAATGGTAATCTAGTGTGTTTGGCTTGAACACAAATCTCACATTTGTGTTTGTCATCTATTGGAGTCTTGGGAATAAGATCTAAGGTCATCATTCTTTTAATAGAACCGAGGTTCACATGACCTAGTCTGCCATGCCAAACATTTGAAGATTCTATTTTAGAGACAATGAGAGAACAATCATAATTTTTATTCATTGTACTTAAAATGAAAAGACCGTCTTTTACAAAGCCTTTTCCTATAAAAGAGTCATGTTTAGAAAAAACTACTTTATTAGCCTCCATTATAATTTTGTATCCTGAGGCTACAAGAAGGGATCCACTAACTAGGTTTCTCCTGACAGACGGCACATGAAGAACATCATGAAGAGTTAAGATTTTTCCTGATGTCATTTTCAGGTTAACTTTTCCTCTTCCAATTATTTGTGCCGTTGAGCCATCTCCTAGGGTCACACCTCCTCCACTTGATTCCTGATAGTTTGAAAACCAGGAGCGATCAAACGAAACGTGAACATTAGCTCCAGAATCCAACCACCAATCATCAGAATGGTAAGAGAGGTTAATAAGGGGTTGAAAGCTTACAGACCTAAAGGAACTCGAAGAACCTTTGTGAAGCATGTTCGCTTCTGGTGATGAAGGTTGTGGTGGTTAGTCTGAAAGTTTTTCTTCTTTTGAAGAAATTCTTCTTGGGTTTATAAGGAAAAATAGACTTGGGTTTTCCTTGGCCTTCTACAAGGTAATAGTTTAGGTGGTATTTGCTAAACAATCTTAAATTCTTTAGTTTTCCAAGTGTTGATCAACTCAGGTTAGCTGTAGGGGCCGGTTCCCAGCTAGCGGTGGTCCGAAGACTTTTAAATACCGTGTCGCTTAGGGTTATTTACACCCGGTTGACAGAAGGACCCTTTCGGCTTGTGCCCGAGTTTGTCTCTACTTTGAAACTTTAGATTTGAAGATTTTATTTGCAATTTCCTTTTACTAAACTATTTTCTTTTGGTCCAAAATTGCTTTCAAAATACTAAGTGATTAAAAATTGCAATTGACAAAATTATCAGATGTACTAACAATATTTAAAACACTTTAAGCAAATTTGCAATTTGACAATATAGTAAGCAATTTGACAAGTAAACGAATAAATGAATTGAGGAATTGAAACAAATTGCTACAGTGACAGAAAATTGTTAGAAGTCAACTTGTATTTGCTACGAAATCAACTTGTTGAATTTGTAGAAAATTAATTTGCTACAGTAATTATCAATTATTTAGAATAAATCAATTATAACAAATAGTGAGAATCAAATTTTTATTAGCTATCAATTAGAAGCAAATAGTGAGAAGCTAATAGTGAAAATCAATTCTAAGAAATCAATTATAATTGACAATTGTAAGCAAACAGTCACTATTAGTAAATCAAGTTGTAACTGTCAATTTTATTAGCTATCAATTCTATCAAATTGTAACTCAATTTTATTAGCTATCAATTCTATCAAATTGTAACTGTCAATTTTATTAGCTATCAATTCTATCAAATTGTAACTGTCAATTCTATTAGCTATCAATTAGAACAAATTATAACTGTTAATAGCTTTCGACAGTTACAATTTTCTACTGTTAATAGCTATTCGACAGTTATCAAATTGTTACAATTGTATTTTAGACAGTTTTCAAAGTGGCTTTATAACTATTGAAGCAGTAGTAAATTGTAACAGTAACAATTTTCTACTGTCAAATATTGTAACAATAATGAATTTAATTCCAACAAAGTTCTACTCTAACAGTGAACAATAGTTAGAAAAATTGATTCTAACACGAATAAACTCTTAGATTGTTAGAAAATTGTTGTCTTTTACTTACTGAAAAAATTCCAGAATACAAAAAATAAAATTAGATGTTACCGGCCTCTGGGGAAGTCGTGCACGAAGCACTGCCCTAAGAGTTTATTCGGGATCTGTGTGCAGACGTTCCCGAAGCTCCTAGTGGTAAAACCCCCGCACTACCGGTATCTCGTTGCCGCACACGACTTGGAGAGAACGACCAGAACTTAGCTCTGCCCAGAGCTCGGAGACAACGAAAATTGAATAGAATGTTGACAGAGGTTTGGAGTACGAAATATTTCTGATGGATTCTCAAAGAAATCAGCACAAATATATAATACAAATATGTAACGGTCTGAATTAATTCTCATATTAATTTAGACGTTACACAAAGTAAAAGAGTGAATCTGGACACAATAACGGTTCAGAAACAAAGTAACGTTCAGAATAAATTCCAACGTTCAGAAAAATAAATGACAGAATTAAGAGGAGCAAAAAGATTTTTAGGGTCCCAGCCCGAACCCGAAGAGGAAATCGGATCGGCATTCGGCGCCCGCAGATGTGGGCGCGTACCCGCACCCGTTACGCGCGCCGAACCGAACCGAGCCGAGCCGGGCCGGGCGGCGGCGGCGGCGCGCGCGTGTGGCCCAAGGGGTTCCCCACACAACAACTTAATAGAGCAAAGAAGAGAAAGTAATATATGTACATAGGAAGGCTTTGTCCCATCCGATGTGGGACTAAAGAAAGGGAGAGGAATTAAACTTTTGGAGAAAAGCAAAACCAACAATCCCCCCCCAAAAAGTCAAGTTCCGAAACAGAGATAAGAGTGAAGTAAATAGAGAGAGAGAGCATCTGGGCAGTAAAATACTATGCATAGATGAGATGGACTACAGCCTTGAATCTCACGTAGTGACTATTGCCTTAATCTGAAGAAGTGCTTAATGGACTATGCCTTGAATCAGACTTCTTGAACCAGATTTAGAAAAATAGCACACATAGTACGCTAGAGGTCCTTGGTCTATCGGGTGGCGCTTTTAAATGGCCATGCGCTCTTTCCACATTCATGAGAGTTGTCTGGGATCGCCCTGTCCCATAGTCGCGGCCTTCACGACCTCTCATATAGGTAAGTCCTTAATGGTTGGTGATATGAATCAACCTAGCATTACAGCTTGGACCTATTAAGAGTTTAAACTCATCCTAACCATATCACACAGGAACACTGTCACCATAGGGATGGGAGTCATTGTACACATGTACAGCCGCTTGGGCTTTATTTTAATGAGACTTTAATCTCGAGTCAGTGTTCCATAAAGTCACCTAAGTTCAGCTTGTTTCTACCCATTGAACCGGCTTCTTGGGATCTCCAGTCAGACTCGGTTGGGTTGCCACTGCTGGTGACTAATTTATGGGCTTAACCCCATCCCCCTCGATGATTCTAGGATCAAAGTCCTAGACAGACCCTTCGTCAAGTGATCTGCAAGGTTCTTTTCTGACTTTATATAGTCAAGAACCACATATTTGCCTAGTAGGCTTTTGATTGACTTGAAGCGCAGCTGCAGGTGCCTGTTCATCTTAGCATTCACAGAATCATGCTTTAGTAGTTCAATAACAGATTTATTATCACAATTTATAGAAATTGCAGGAACAGGACTAAGAGAAACAGGTATATGCATAATAAGATTTTTAAGCCATTCAGCTTCTGTGCAAGTTGTATCTAAAGCTATCATTTCGGAGTCCATTGTACTCCTGGCTATGATAGTTTGCTTACAAGAGCTCCAGGAGATCGCAGCTCCTCCTAGAGTAAATACATATCCAGTAGTAGATTTTATATCATGTGAGTCGGTTACCCAGTTTGCATCTGAATAACCTTCTATGATATCAGGGTGCCTAGAAAAATGAAGTTTGTAATCTAGGGTGCCCTTGAGCAGTGTTCTAAAAATCGGGCTAGACGGCCGCCTAGGTGGCGCCTAGGCGCTAGGCGGCCGCCCGCCGCACCGAAATCGGCCAATTCGGCCTCCTAGGCGCCTGTTCGGGCCTAGGCGGCGTCTAGGCGGGCCTGTTCGGGCCTGTTCGGGCCTAGGCGGGCCTAGGCGGGCTAGGCGGGCTAGGCGGCCTAGGCGGGCCAGTTCGGCCGCCTAGGCGGGCCAGTTCGGTTATGGAAAAAATTTAAAATTTCAAAATTTCAAATTTCAAAATTTTGAAATTTGAAATTTCAGATTTGAAATTGCAAAAAATATTCAAAAAAATTTCAAATTCCAAAAAAAAATTCAAATTTCAAAAAAATTTAAAAGAAATGCAATAAAAATTCAAAATATCAGGAAAAAAATCAAAATATTAAAAAAATTTCATTTTTTTTAAAAAAAATTTAAAACTAAAAATTCAAATTTTCAAAAAAAAAAAAAAATTTTTTATTTTTTTTTCTGTTCGGCCGCCTAGGCGGCCCAGGCGCCCGCCTAGGCGGCCTAGGCGCTAGGCGGCCCTTTGGCGCACCGATTCCGCCTAGCGCTTTTTCGAACACTGCCCTTGAGATATCTAAATACCCTATCCAAGGCAGTCCAATGTGACTGATTTAGGTTACTGGTATATCTGCTTAGTCTCCCAATAGCAAATGCAAAATCAGGTCTTGTCCTGTTTGTTATATACATAAGGGAGCCTATCATCTGAGAATATTTATGTTGTTCCAAAGGTGATCCTTCATTCTTTTTCAGTACAATACTGCTGTCATAAGGAGTAAGGACAGGTTTCTTATCAAATAACTCAAATCTTTTTAGCATTTTTTCAATTGAATGTGCTAAAGATAGAGTATAACCCTCTTTGCCTTTGGTCACTTGCATTCCTAAAATTAGGTTGGCTTCTCCTAGGTCTTTCATATCAAACTGGCTAGATAAATAGTTCTTTGTAATATTTATCAATTCCAGTGATGATCCTAGGATAAGAATGTCATCTACATACAAGCATAAAATGACACAACTTTTACATGTACCTTTAGAGTATATACATTTGTCATACTCATTTGACAAGAAACCATATTCACAAATTACTTTGTCAAATTTATTGTGCCATTGTTTGGGAGCTGTTTCAAACCATAGAGGGATTTAACTAGTCTGCAGACTTTCTTTTCTTGACCTTTAGCAATGAAACCTTCAGGTTGGTCCATATAAAGTTCTTCCTCTAGATCTCCATTCAAAAATGCTGTCTTTACATCCATTTGATGGATTAGCATATCATGAATGGATGCTAAGGCCAAGAGAGTTCTAATGGATGTGATCCTAGCTACAGGAGAGTAGGTATCAAAATAATCTAACCCTTTCTTCTGGGTAAAACCCTTAGCAACTAATCTAGCTTTGTATTTCTCTATAGTACCATCGGCTCTGAGTTTCTTCTTGAAAATCCACTTACAACCTATTGGTTTATTCCCTAGAGGTAGATCTGTTAGAAACCAAGTGTTATTCTCCATGATGGAGTTGTATTCACTGTTAATGGCTTCTTTCCAGAAGGGAGCATCAGGAGACGACATTGCTTCTTCATAAGTTGAGGGATCACCCTCTATCAAAAATGTGAAGAATCCTTCTCCTAAATTTTTCTCAATCCTATTCCTTTTACTCCGTCTTGGTTCTAAGTCTTGTTCAGATTGTGAGCTAGATATTTGGACTTGAGAACTAGTAGAGGGTATGGAGGAAGAGATTGAACTTCTATCCTTAAAGGGAAATATATTTTCAAAGTAAACTGCATCTCTTGCTTCTATAATGGTATTGTTAGAGATTTCATTTACTTCTGAGTGAGTCACTAGAAATCTATTGGCATAGCTGTCTAAGGCATATCCTATGAAAACAGCGTCTACAGTCTTGGGACCAATCTTCCTCTTTTTAGGGTCGGGAATTCCGACTTTAGCAAGGCATCCCCAAACTCTAAGGTAATTAATCCTAGGTGCTCTACCTTTCCACAGCTCATAGGGAGTCTTATCTTTTGTCTTACTAGGAATCCTATTAAGAATATAACAGGCAGTTAAAAGGGCTTCTCCCCACAAGTTATCAGGAGCACCAGAGCTGAGAAGTATGGCATTCACCATATCTAACAGAGTGCGGTTCTTGCGTTCAGCAACTCCATTAGACTGAGGTGAATATGGAGCAGTTACCTCATGAATTATTCCATGTTCTTCACAGAAGTTAGTCATTTCGTTTGAGGTATATTCTCCACCACGATCAGATCTAAGGATCTTAATCTTCCTTTCTAATTGATTCTCAGCTTCAGATTTGTAGACCTTAAATCTATCTAGAACTTCATCTTTGGTTTTTAGAAGGTAGATGTAACAATACTTTGAATAATCGTCTATAAACGTAACAAAGTATTTTCTACCGCCTCTGGTCAAAATCCTATTTGAGTCACATACATCACTATGGATAAGTTCTAGAAGGTTAGAATTTTTTTCTACAGATTTGAATGGTAATCTAGTGTGTTTGGCTTGAACACAAATCTCACATTTGTGTTTGTCATCTATTGGAGTCTTGGGAATAAGATCTAAGGTCATCATTCTTTTAATAGAACCGAGGTTCACATGACCTAGTCTGCCATGCCAAACATTTGAAGATTCTATTTTAGAGACAATGAGAGAACAATCATAATTTTTATTCATTGTACTTAAAATGAAAAGACCGTCTTTTACAAAGCCTTTTCCTATAAAAGAGTCATGTTTAGAAAAAACTACTTTATTAGCCTCCATTATAATTTTGTATCCTGAGGCTACAAGAAGGGATCCACTAACTAGGTTTCTCCTGACAGACGGCACATGAAGAACATCATGAAGAGTTAAGATTTTTCCTGATGTCATTTTCAGGTTAACTTTTCCTCTTCCAATTATTTGTGCCGTTGAGCCATCTCCTAGGGTCACACCTCCTCCACTTGATTCCTGATAGTTTGAAAACCAGGAGCGATCAAACGAAACGTGAACATTAGCTCCAGAATCCAACCACCAATCATCAGAATGGTAAGAGAGGTTAATAAGGGGTTGAAAGCTTACAGACCTAAAGGAACTCGAAGAACCTTTGTGAAGCATGTTCGCTTCTGGTGATGAAGGTTGTGGTGGTTAGTCTGAAAGTTTTTCTTCTTTTGAAGAAATTCTTCTTGGGTTTATAAGGAAAAATAGACTTGGGTTTTCCTTGGCCTTCTACAAGGTAATAGTTTAGGTGGTATTTGCTAAACAATCTTAAATTCTTTAGTTTTCCAAGTGTTGATCAACTCAGGTTAGCTGTAGGGGCCGGTTCCCAGCTAGCGGTGGTCCGAAGACTCTTAAATACCGTGTCGCTTAGGGTTATTTACACCCGGTTGACAGAAGGACCCTTTCGGCTTGTGCCCGAGTTTGTCTCTACTTTGAAACTTTAGATTTGAAGATTTTATTTGCAATTTCCTTTTACTAAACTATTTTCTTTTGGTCCAAAATTGCTTTCAAAATACTAAGTGATTAAAAATTGCAATTGACAAAATTATCAGATGTACTAACAATATTTAAAACACTTTAAGCAAATTTGCAATTTGACAATATAGTAAGCAATTTGACAAGTAAACGAATAAATGAATTGAGGAATTGAAACAAATTGCTACAGTGACAGAAAATTGTTAGAAGTCAACTTGTATTTGCTACGAAATTAACTTGTTGAATTTGTAGAAAATTAATTTGCTACAGTAATTATCAATTATTTAGAATAAATCAATTATAACAAATAGTGAGAATCAAATTTTTATTAGCTATCAATTAGAAGCAAATAGTGAGAAGCTAATAGTGAAAATCAATTCTAAGAAATCAATTATAATTGACAATTGTAAGCAAACAGTCACTATTAGTAAATCAAGTTGTAACTGTCAATTTTATTAGCTATCAATTCTATCAAATTGTAACTCAATTTTATTAGCTATCAATTCTATCAAATTGTAACTGTCAATTCTATTAGCTATCAATTAGAACAAATTATAACTGTTAATAGCTTTCGACAGTTACAATTTTCTACTGTTAATAGCTATTCGACAGTTATCAAATTGTTACAATTGTATTTTAGACAGTTTTCAAAGTGGCTTTATAACTATTGAAGCAGTAGTAAATTGTAACAGTAACAATTTTCTACTGTCAAATATTGTAACAATAATGAATTTAATTCCAACAAAGTTCTACTCTAACAGTGAACAATAGTTAGAAAAATTGATTCTAACACGAATAAACTCTTAGATTGTTAGAAAATTGTTGTCTTTTACTTACTGAAAAAATTCCAGAATACAAAAAATAAAATTAGATGTTACCGGCCTCTGGGGAAGTCGTGCACGAAGCACTGCCCTAAGAGTTTATTCGGGATCTGTGTGCAGACGTTCCCGAAGCTCCTAGTGGTAAAACCCCCGCACTACCGGTATCTCGTTGCCGCACACGACTTGGAGAGAACGACCAGAACTTAGCTCTGCCCAGAGCTCGGAGACAACGAAAATTGAATAGAATGTTGACAGAGGTTTGGAGTACGAAATATTTCTGATGGATTCTCAAAGAAATCAGCACAAATATATAATACAAATATGTAACGGTCTGAATTAATTCTCATATTAATTTAGACGTTACACAAAGTAAAAGAGTGAATCTGGACACAATAACGGTTCAGAAACAAAGTAACGTTCAGAATAAATTCCAACGTTCAGAAAAATAAATGACAGAATTAAGAGGAGCAAAAAGATTTTTAGGGTCCCAGCCCGAACCCGAAGAGGAAATCGGATCGGCATTCGGCGCCCGCAGATGTGGGCGCGTACCCGCACCCGTTACGCGCGCCGAACCGAACCGAGCCGAGCCGGGCCGGGCGGCGGCGGCGGCGCGCGCGTGTGGCCCAAGGGGTTCCCCACACAACAACTTAATAGAGCAAAGAAGAGAAAGTAATATATGTACATAGGAAGGCTTTGTCCCATCCGATGTGGGACTAAAGAAAGGGAGAGGAATTAAACTTTTGGAGAAAAGCAAAACCAACAATCCCCCCCCAAAAAGTCAAGTTCCGAAACAGAGATAAGAGTGAAGTAAATAGAGAGAGAGAGCCTCTGGGCAGTAAAATACTATGCATAGATGAGATGGACTACAGCCTTGAATCTCACGTAGTGACTATTGCCTTAATCTGAAGAAGTGCTTGATGGACTATGCCTTGAATCAGACTTCTTGAACCAGATTTAGAAAAATAGCACACATAGTACGCTAGAGGTCCTTGGTCTATCGGGTGGCGCTTTTAAATGGCCATGCGCTCTTTCCACATTCATGAGAGTTGTCTGGGATCGCCCTGTCCCATAGCCGAGCCGAGCCGAGCCGAGCCGGGCCGGGCGGCGCGCGCGTGTGGCCCAAGGGGTTCCCCACACAACAACTTAATAGAGCAAAGAAGAGAAAGTAATATATGTACATAGGAAGGCTTTGTCCCATCCGATGTGGGACTAAAGAAAGGGAGAGGAATTGAACTTTTGGAGAAAAGCAAAACCAACAGTAGAATCCTGGATGCCCAGACCTCTTTATGTTTTTTTTTTATTGTTGTGTGTTTTTTGTTGCGTTGACTAATTGTACTCATTCATCCTGGATACTGTAGTTGGGGGGGCTTCTAAATGCTACATTTGGAAATGCAACCGAAATGATCATTGCAATATATGCACTAAAGAGTGGGCTAATTCGTGTTGTCCAACAGTCATTACTGGGTTCTATATTATCAAACATGCTCTTAGTGCTAGGATGCTCATTCTTCTCTGGTGGGATTGTACATTGCAAGAAAGACCAAGTGTTCAACAAGGTAACCACCTTCACCAATCAGCATAGTTCTTGGGCAATTACTTATAACTGTTATCTTCACTTGCCTAAAAAATAACCGAGGGTTAGAAACTTTCCGCGACAGGCAACGGCTGTTGTAAACTCCGGATTGTTGCTTATGGCTGTAATGGGCCTAATGTTTCCTGCTGTTCTGCACTTCACACACTCAGAGGTGCAATATGGAAAGTCTGAGGTGTCACTTTCAAGATTTAGCAGTTGCATTATGCTTGTGGCATATGGAAGTTACCTTGTATTCCAGCTAAAGAGTCACCGCAATCTATATAATCCAATTGACAATGTAAGTTCTTTTGGAAAAGTTGGGTTTCAACATGGTTACTAATTAAGTACACTTAGACTTAATCATAGCATTCCATGTTAGTTTTTGGCTTGTTCTTTTGATTATTTGGAGTAGAGGTGATGATATATCCTATATCATGTAGTTCTGTAATCAGCAATGAAATGCATTAGCAAATGCTCAATAATAACAATTTACACTTATTAATATTGAGTTACCAATTTGTGGGGATCATGCATTTATCGTGCACAATTATTTTTTGCCATCAATGAAGTTGACACATTGCTAGAAAGTTTGAAGTCTGGATTTGTTTGTTTATTTTGTGGGAAATGCCATTCCTTTTCACCCGTTCTTTTCACCCGTGAGATGATTGGACTTCCCTACAATAAATTGTACTGCATGACCTCTTTGTCTAGACTCCTTATAGTCTATAGGGGGAACTTGGAGAGTACTCCTTGGTTGCATGAACTAGTTTGCATAGCCAAAAGGTAAGTCTATCTATCCAGCTATGTTGTTGCACGAGTACGGACACGGATAAGGACACGATACGAGTACATGCATTTTCAAATGTCCATTGTAATTACCTTCATTACATGAATACGGTCACGGATAAGGGTACAAACACGATAGGGATACGATCACCATTTTTTCATGTCCGTGCAACATAGCTACCCAGTAACTAGCCTTCTAGTTTTATGGCATGGTCCTCTCATGCTCATACCTACTTTTTGCTAGGAATTTGGCACCAACATAGAGGGTCGATGACAGTTGAAAGCTGTTCATAGAAGCTTTGTAAATATTTTTATGCAGATTTATTATTCTCCTTAGTGGACCCCATTCTAATGAAGAAGGCTTGGATGATGATGATGTTAATGTTTGTTTATTTGTTTGTTGGGTTGATGACAGCTGAAAGCTGTTCATAGAAGCTTTGTAAATATTTTTATGCAGATTTATTATTCTCCTTAGTGGACCCCATTCTAATGAAGAAGGCTTGGATGATGATGATGTTAATATTTGTTTATTTGTTTGTTGGGCTGGGGAAATCATGGCACATTATCATCATGCTTGAGCTTATTATGTAAATACTGAAGTTGGGAGCCACTTTTGAATTTTCTATTTGAGAACTATAGCAACTGTGCTGTTTAGTATCTTATATATGTTTAAGCAGGTTAGTTATCTACTTATCTGGACAAGGATATTTGTGCAGAACCTGACCTATAAATAAACCCAGAAGAGTGCAACTTCTTACATACCATCCAGAACCGAATTGATCTGATTGTACTTGGCACAAAGCAGTCTTAGGACAGTTTTTTTTACTAATCATACTGCCCTTTCAAAACATACCTGCTCAAGTCATATTAATAGGAATTTACTGTGAGAATCTGTTCACTGAAGGCCACGTGTAAACTGGCTACACTTTGTAGCTTTACTGCAGAAGGTGTCTTATATTTGGTGACATGGGTATGTTACCTTGTATACAGTATGCTCATCAAGTTGTTTAGGTACCATTGTCTGGTTCTAGCAATGACAAAATCAATCTTGCTGTGCAGGAGCTCTTTAATGACATGATTCTCCAATGTTGCTCTATTAAGCATTTTCTTCCTTTGTTGAAAAAGATACAAGAAAAGACGTGGACTTGGGCATCTTATTATTGTTGGAAAATGAACATTTACTTGAACTCTCTTGAACGTCTTTTTATATAATTTTGGGTCTATGTTATATATGTCACTGCCATTATGGGGAGTTTCAGATGCCAAACTCTGATAATTGGGATACAATTCATTAATATTATAGAGTCATAGCATCGATCTTTTAGTTTGTATCACAACAGGTTTTAATAACAAAATTATGATTGTGTTGTCTGAAAGTTCTTTATGAGTGTGATCAGTGAGCTTGAGATGTTCTTTAGAAACATTTTGTGAGAGCATATTACTAGTTTCATGTAATCTCTGTTTGAACTTTGAACCCCTAGAAGTTATGTATTCCATTTTTTCTTTGGGATTAAAGATTGCTTCTCTTCTAATGACTGAGTTTTTCATTGTTTTTTATCTTCTCACAAAGCATATTTTAGAAAGCCAATAATCACTCTCTTAAACATGGACATTTTGCATACTCTTACCGAGATAATATGATTGTGATAATCTTTATGTTTTCTAGTGAACCAGAATTGGGTATAGCTTTTGCGGTGCCTCTTGTTCATGGCTTGTGTTATCCTTGAAAGTTGAAACCTACATGAATTATATGCATCCAAATATAATACCATCCCGTTGCACACCTATGAAAATTTCAGGAAGAGGGGCCAATTGAGGATGACTCTGATGAAGATGAGGTTCCAGAAGTGACTCTATGGGAAGCAATATCATGGCTTGCTGTTTTGACTATCTGGATTTCCGTTCTGTCTGAATACCTTGTTGATGTTATAGAGGTAACACATTTGCATTCTTTATCCTTGCTTTTATGCTCTTAGCATGCAAAGTTACTAGTCCCTCTCCCAGTCTTCTATATTTATCACTATTGAATCCACATCAAAACATAAATAATTGTTTCTCCTTTTGCTTAGGCACATTATGAATCATTACTCCTCTGAGAAGTTACAAAATTATTTATGAAATACAGAACAACAACAAAGTATATATATATATATATATATATATATATGAGGAGGTATCCACATCCCTATTTTTTGCATCCCCATGTTATCAACCATTGGATCTTGTTTAAGTCATCTAATCTTAACCATTGATTTGAATGGTTCAAATCAACGGTTTAGATTAGATGACTTAAAATAAGATCCAACGGTTACAAACATGGGATGCATAATTGGTGGGGATGCGGATCCCTCCTATATATATATATATATATATATATATATATATATATATATATATATATATATATAAGAGGTTGCTTCTTGATCCCATCCGTTTTGGTTAATAAACTTATGCACTGAAAGATTCTCCGACTCTATTTGAGGTTATCAAGTATGTTGGAGCAATGTTTTCTTTTTGGGATACGAAGAAAAGGCGGTGTATCACTCGTGTTGGACATGTATTAGACATGATACACACACTTCAAAAATCACTAGGGCATGTATTGGACATGATACATACATGTAAGAGTTTGTAGATGATTATTCATTAGCATAGGATCGAGTATATAGCCCATGCTGGTTGTAGCCTCTCCGTCTGACCGATGGGGGACTATAGTACATAGCTTGTAATACAGTCTCAGTCTCCAACAACCCCCCTCCCTCCCTCTCAAAACTCACGATGGTAGATTAATGTGAGTTTGGTTAGAGGAAAATACAAAAGAAAAGTACAAAAAAAAAGCAATCATCCATTAACTAGCTAATATCCCTGCAAACTCGCAAAGATCAACTGATGAGAGTTTGCCTAGAAAGGAGTGCCGCTAAACTGTATGGGCCTTCATGAAGAAGTTCGTAATCTGCATCTGAGAAGTAACATGCGACAATGAAACTGTTCCGAGAAAAAAATTGTTGTTGAACATAGTGACAAGCAACCTCAATGTGTTTCGTTTGCTCGTAAAACACATGATTGCAAGGAATCTGAACATCACTAGTATTGTCACAATGTAGGGGAGTAGGACCGAAAAGAGTAAGACCCATATCAGTAACAAGCTAACGAAGTCAATTGATCTCAGCACTAGTAGTAGTCGTAGTTCGATACTCAGTGTCAATACTAGATCGAGAAACAACATCCTACTTTTTTGATTTTCACGAAATCAAAGAGTCACCAAGGAAGACATATCCAGTAGTGGACCCCCGAGTCACTAAGGAACACAGAATCCAGTAGTGGACCTCCGATCAGTGACATCACCAACCCAATCATCATCAGAAGAAACAGAGAGATATAACGAAGAAGCAGTAGAGAAGAACAATGATCTAGTGCTGGTATCCTGTATATAGTGACAAATCCTTAGCATAGCAACATAGTTTCTAGTACGAGGCAAAAATAAACTAACAACATAAACGATACGAGAAATGTGAGGATGACTGATAAGGAGATAAACTAGCATGCCAACTAACTGTCTGTATCGAGAAAGATTCAGAAGGTTATCTCCATCATCAGAACACATTTTGAGATTCAACTCAAGAGGTGTAGATAATGTGCGAGTATCGGTAAGATATGCTTTATCAAGTATCTTGTCAATGGCCGAACTTGTGTGACCCTTGTGGTTACTGGGGAGAGGCATAAGAGCCCTGCTTGGGTGGCGGAAGATTAGTGGATCGAGCCACGGGGCATATTATTCATTCAATTTATAAATGGTTTAAGTTGGGGGCAGTGGACCCAAAAGGCATGCAACGGAACGTGCACTAAAGTCCCGAGCGTTACGCCGGGCATCTAAAAAAAAGTAACTTGTCAATGAACTTCTGTTGGGACAAGCTATCCAAGAGGAGAATGATCAACCTCCAAACCGAAAAAATAGTGCAAAGTACCAAAATCCTTTATCTCAAACTTTGTATGTAAGGCTATGTAACTTGCATAATGTGTGCATAATCACCACCAATAATAATTATATCGTCAACATATGGCATAAGTAGTGTCTCAGAAGGATGTGTGAACAAAACAGGATCAGAAGAACTCGTGGTGAATCCAATAACATGAATAACAATAGTAAATCTGGAGAACCATGCCCGATGTGCATGCTTGAGGCCATATAAGGCATTGCAGAGATGCCAGACCTGACGAGTACAATAAGACAAACCAAGAGGAGTCATATATACGTCCTCAGATAAGTCATCATAAAAAGATGTATTCTTCACATCCATTTGAGGTATAAACTAGGCACGGACAGGAACAATAACGAGAAGAGTCCAAACGGTCGTCATCTTCGCAACATGAGCGAATGTCTCATCATCATTCATACCATACTACTGAAGAAAACTGCGGGCAACTAGTCTGGCTTTATACCGATCAATAGTACCATCAGCCAGAGTCTTGATCTTGTACACCCACTTGCAGTTAAAATGATGCATGCTAGTGGGTAACGATATAAGATCCTATGTATGTGTATGCTCCAAAGCTCGTAGCTCCTCAGACATGGCTTCTTGCTACTCAGGAATGGTGACAACCTCCTGGTATGTCTGATACTTCCAATGACTAGAGGTAGCAACAAGAAAAGACCAAGGTGGTAAAGAGAATCAAACGATCATGTGAGCGTTGCGGACTAGCATTGCGATGCAAGGGTGGGACAAGAGTGGGACAATGGTTGGTACAAGATCCACGAGGACATGTGGTACAGTAGACTCAACAATAATGATAGGATGATCATGACGCTGGTAAACACGAATAATAGGCTGAGCAAGTGATGATGTGGTCTCAATATCAAGAAAAACAAGATCCTTAGATGTATATGATGGTAATGGAATCGG
Source organism: Iris macrosiphon (assembly GCA_036927795.1). Lineage (NCBI taxonomy): Eukaryota > Viridiplantae > Streptophyta > Magnoliopsida > Asparagales > Iridaceae > Iris > Iris macrosiphon. The sequence continues at coordinate 119,145,252 of JAYESA010000003.1, read as the reverse complement.
AGTGCGTGGTAAAGCAAAGTAGGAAACGCTCTCAAGAAAAACGATGTGACAAGAAAGGCGAAGACGTTTAGCAACATGATTATAGCATCTATAGCCCTTGTGATGGGAACTATACCCAAGAAACACACAAGTAGCAGATAGAGAGGATAACTTGTCTCGTCGAAGGTAACTGAACAAAAGAAGTGCAACCAAAGATGGTTGTACTCAAACTCTAATTATCAAATGAAATCGTCAAAGGAATTGTTACCACACCTCATGCTTCATACGTCTATAACAACTTATATACTGTGTGTGTGTATCTTTGTTTCAGGATTCTGCGTTAGAGTTGGTCTTCATAATAAAAGAATATGGCTTCATCAGCTAACATCTAATTGTATTTTGCCTGATAATTTATTAGGGAGCTTCTGAATCACTAAACATGCCAATGGCTTTCATTAGTGTCATCTTACTTCCTATTGTTGGAAATGCTGCTGAGCATGCAAGTGCAATCATGTTTGCCATGAAAGATAAGCTTGTAAGTGTCTCTAGGTTTCTTCATCTATATCATCCTGTCATCTTCAGTTTTGATCAGTATGTTGTTTCTTTCATTGCAGGACATAACATTGGGGGTTGCAATTGGGTCATCTACACAGATTGCAATGTTTGTGGTAATTCTTTATCCTTGTTGATGTTGGCCCAATGTTTATATTGAGTTTTTGAGTATGAATAATCGATTAAGTTTAGCATTATGAAAATCGATCAATCAGTATAGTAATTTCTACTTAAACTCAGCAGTGTTCATATATGTGTAAATGTTATCATATTTGCTTCTGTATATTACTTTGTTCGTCTAACATATATGTGTAGAAAAATAATGGAATATGCTATGAAGAATTGATGATGAGCCAAAGACGGCATCAACCCGGAAGATTTCGTCCATCTGAGGCTTTCCTGCAGAAACTAGATATACAGAGGAAAACACCTCCAATCTCTCCCAAAAACTTTTTTCTTCAAAACATCCCTAGAAGAAGAGTTTGTCGACCCTAACAGATCCTTAAATAGAAGACCAGTCATTTGCTAGGTCTTCAAAGCATAACACATGTCAATACATAAGTCCTCATATATGATACTCGAGTAAACTAGAATTGGAGTGAAGAGAGATCTGCAAACTGCCAACCTTTCTGCATGCTATACTACCAGTAAGGAAGAAGTGAATCCTGCATATCCAAAACCTATTCTATGTTGATTTGCAGTTAAATACCCTGAACTTTCCTGATTTGCTACTTTCTACGTAAATTATTTTGATAGTAAGTTAGTAGCCTGAACTTCAAACTATTGAGTTGTTGCAAGTTGCTACTTCCTGTTAGTTACCCATCAAATTTCTGTCCTTAATGTGCCATTTTGACCTTTCTATTATCACTGATAAAATTTTCCCCCCTAATAACAATCTAGACACCATCTTCCTCAACCCGTACTCTTCGCCCTCTACCCTCATCCTCAGAAACAGCTGAGGGTGGCCAGTAATGTAGTTTCTTCTTATTTATTTATTTTTTTCCATCTTTGGCTTTTTTAATGTCTCTCCACGAAGTATATTCTAGGATGACTACGCACTTAAACATCAAGTTTTTGAGTTTATAGTGGCAGTGATGGTTATTAATTGCAGAAAAATTCATTGATTGTAAATAAGCCCGTTCTCTCTTACTCTGTTAAGTGTATGTTTTCTTTTTCTACAGGATGGCACTGCAAACTATCTAAAGGGACTAATGCTCATACTGTTGGTTTTTGCTTTGTTCTTTTGCAAAAGTTCAATTCCTCTTTATTTCTTTAGTCCCACATCGGATGCACCATAGCCCCCTTGTGTACATATATTAGTTTCTTTCCTTTGCTCTATTAAGTTGTTGTGTGGGGAACCCCTTGGGCCACACGCGCGCGCCGCCGCCGCCCGGCCCGCGTAACGGGTGCGGGTACGCGCCCACATCTGCGGGCGCCGAATGCCGATCCGATTTCCTCTTCGGGTTCGGGCTGGGACCCTAAAATTCTTTTTGCTCCTCTTTATTCAGTCATTTATTTTTCTGTAACGTTAGAAAATTAATTTCTGAACGTTACAAAATGTTTTTGAACCGTTTTTGTGTCCAGGTTCGTTATTTATTCTCTTGTGTAACGTCTGAATTAATAGAGAATTAATTCAGACCGTTACACAACAGTTTTATATATATCGGACTGTTTTCTTTGTAAAGGCATCAGAATTTTTTTTTTTTCGTACTCCAAACCTCTGTCGACATTCTATTCTATTTTCGTTGTCTCCGAGCTCTGGGCAGAGCTAAGTTCTAGTCGTTCTCTCCAAGTCGTGTGCGGCAACGAGATACCGGTAGTGCGGGGGTTTTACCACTAGGAGCTTCGGGTACGTCTGCACACAGATCCCGAATAAACTCTTAGGGCAGTGCTTCGTGCACGACTTCCCCAGAGGCCGGTAACATCTAATTTTATTTTTTGTATTCTGAAATTTTCAATAAGAAAAGACAACAAAAATTTATATAACAATCTAAGAGTTTATTTGTCTGTGATAATTTAAATAGTTACTAACAAATTACTTACTGTTGTTCTATTCTAAATCGTTACTATTGTTGAAATAGTTACTATCATTTTCAAAGCACTTGCTCTTACTATTGATTTGTTTTAAAAAAACAAAAAAACAAAAACAAAAACAAAATAAAATAAAAATAAAAATCAAAATAGCATTAGTTACTTTGTTAGAATTGTTTCAATAGTGACTTTGTTAGAAATTTCTGTGCTTCAACAGTACTCGGGCAAATAGTTGATTTATTCTTTCATAACAAATTTCTGTGCTTCAATAGTTACTGTGCTTCAACAGTACTTAGTATTTTGAAATTTCTAACTAATAGTTAATACAATTTAATTTACAAATAATTTCTGTTTTCTTAGAATTGACAGTTAATACAATTGATTTACTAATAGTTACTGTTTGCTTAGAATTGTCAATTATAATTGATTTCTAAACATACTGAAACAATTTATTTGTTACAATTGATTTCTATAAATTTGTTAGAATTGATTTCTAGAAATTTGTTCTATAGCAATTCAAGTTAATACTGTTTCTGTTTTCACTGAAGTAAAATAAAACCGGTTGTTAAATTGCTACTTGCTACTTGTTGTGGATTATCAATACTTGTTAACAAGTTTTGTAGTTAACAATTTATGCTGTAGCCAAACAATTGTTTTTATTATTGTAGCAAATTTGTTACTTGTAAAACTTGCAATCTAAGTAGCACTACTCATTTGATTCTTACCATTGCTTATTTGTTCTGTTGATTAGCACTACTTATTAGTTGCTGGATGCTGGAGCAAATTCTTTTGCTTAATTACTGTTAATATAATTTGCTTAATTTTTAATCACTAGTTTTTTGAAAGCAATCTAAAACCCCAAAAGAAAATAGTTTAGTAAAAGGAAATTGCAAATAAAATCTTCAAATCTAAAGTTTCAAAGTAGAGACAAACTCGGGCACAAGCCGAAAGGGTCCTTCTGTCAACCGGGTGTAAATAACCCTAAGCGACACGGTATTTAAGAGTCTTCGGACCACCGCTAGCTGGGAACCGGCCCCTACAGCTAACCTGAGTTGATCAACACTTGAAAAACTAAAGATTTTAAGATTGTTTAGCAAAGACCACCTAAACTATTATCTTGTAGAAGGCCAAGGAAAACCCAAGTCTAATTTTCCGTATAAACCCAAAAAGAATTTCTTCAAGAAGAAAACTTTCAGCCTAACCACCACAACCATCATCACCAAAACTAAAAACCTAGAACTTCAGTCAGACTCAGTTAGACCAGAAGCGAACATGCTTCACAAAGGTTCTTCGAGTTCCTTAAGGTCTGTAAGCTTTCAACCCCTTATTAACCTCTCTTACCATTCTGATGATTGGTGGTTGGATTCTGGAGCAAATGTTCACGTTTCGTTTGATCGCTCCTATTTTTCAAACTATCAGGAATCAAGTGGAGGAGGTGTGACCCTAGGAGATGGCTCAACGGCACAAATAATTGGAAGAGGAAAAGTTAACCTGAAAATAACATCAGGAAAAATCTTAACTCTTCAGGATGTTCTTCATGTGCCGTCTGTCAGGAGAAACCTAGTTAGTGGATCCCTTCTTGTAGCCTCAGGATACAAAATTGTAATGGAGGCAAATAAAGTAGTTTTTCTAAGCATGACTCTTTTATAGGGAAAGATTTTGTAAAAGACGGTCTTTTCATTTTAAGTACAATGAATAAAATGTCTGATTGTTCTCTCATTGTCTCTAATATAGAATCTTCAAATGTTTGGCATGGCAGACTAGGTCATGTGAACCTCGATTCTATTAAAAGAATGATGACCTTAGATCTTATTCCCAAGACTCCAATAGATGACAAACACAAATGTGAGATTTGTGTTCAAGCCAAACACACTAGATTACCATTCAAATCTGTAGAAAGGAATTCTGACCTTCTAGAACTTATCCATAGTGATGTATGTGACTCAAATAGGATTTTGACCAGAGGCGGTAGAAAATACTTTGTTACATTTATAGATGATTATTCAAAGTATTGTTATATCTACCTTCTCAAAACCAAAGATGAAGTTCTAGATAGATTTAAGGTCTACAAATCTGAAGCTGAGAATCAATTAGAAAGGAAGATTAAGATCCTTAGATCTGATCGTGGTGGAGAATATACCTCAAACGAAATGATTAACTTCTGTGAAGAACATGGAATAATTCATGAGATAACTGCTCCTTATTTACCTCAGTCTAACGGAGTTGCTGAACGCAAGAACCGCACTCTGCTAGATATGGTAAATGCCATGCTTCTCAGCTCTGGTGCTCCTGATAACTTGTGGGAAGAAGCCCTTTTAACTGCCTGTTACATTCTTAATAGGATTCCTAGTAAGACAAAAGACAAGACTCCCTATGAGCTGTGGAAAGGTAGAGCACCTAGGATTAATTACCTTAGAGTTTGGGGATGCCTTGCTAAAGTCGGAATTCTCGAACCTAAAAAGAGAAAGATTGGCCCCAAGACTGTAGACGCTGTTTTCATAGGATATGCCTTAGACAGCTATACCAATAGATTTCTAGTGACTCACTCAGAAGTAAATAAAATCTCTAACAATACCATTATAGAAGCAAGAGATGCAGTTTACTTTGAAAACATATTTCCTTTTAAGGATAGAGTTTCAATCTCTTCCTCCATACCCTCTACTAGTTCTCAAGTCCAAATACCTAGCTCTCAATCTGAACAAGACTTAGAACCAATACGGAGTAAAAGGAATAGGATTGAGAAAAATTTAGGAGAAGGATTCTTCACATTTTTGATAGAGGGTGATCCCTCAACTTATGAAGAAGCAATGTCTTCTCCTGATGCTCCCTTCTGGAAAGAAGCCATTAACAGTGAATACAACTCCATCATGGAGAATAACACTTGGTTTCTAACAGATCTACCTTTAGGCAATAAAACAATAGGTTGTAAGTGGATTTTCAAGAAGAAACTCAGAGCCGATGGTACTATAGAGAAATACAAAGCTAGATTAGTTGCTAAGGGTTTTACCCAGAAGAAATGGTTAGATTATTTTGATACCTACTCTCCTGTAGCTAGGATCACATCCATTAGAACTCTCTTGGCCTTAGCATCCATTCATGATATGCTAATCCATCAAATGGATGTAAAGACAGCATTTTTGAATGGAGATCTAGAGGAAGAACTTTATATGGACCAACCTGAAGGTTTCATTGCTAAAGGTCAAGAAAAGAAAGTCTGCAGACTAGTAAAATCCCTCTATGGCCTGAAACAAGCTCCCAAACAATGGCACAATAAATTTGACAAAGTAATTTGTGAATATGGTTTCTTGTCAAATGAGTATGACAAATGTATATACTCTAAAGGTACATGTAAAAGTTGTGTCATTTTATGCTTGTATGTAGATGACATCCTTATCCTAGGATCATCACTGGAATTGATAAATATTACAAAGAACTATTTATCTAGCCAGTTTGATATGAAAGACCTAGGAGAAGCCAACCTAATTTTAGGAATGCAAGTGACCAAAGGCAAAGAGGGTTATACTCTATCTTTAGCACATTCAATTGAAAAAATGCTAAAAAGATTTGAGTTATTTGATAAGAAACCTGTCCTTACTCCTTATGACAGCAGTATTGTACTGAAAAAGAATGAAGGATCACCTTTGGAACAACATAAATATTCCCAGATGCTCTCTCTCTCTCTATTTACTTCACTCTTATCACTGTTTCGGAACTTGACCTTTTGGGGGGGGGGGATTGTTGGTTTTTGCTTTGTTCTTTTGCAAAAGTTCAATTCCTCTTTATTTCTTTAGTCCCACATCGGATGCACCATAGCCCCCTTGTGTACATATATTAGTTTCTTTCCTTTGCTCTATTAAGTTCTTGTGTGGGGAACCCCTTGGGCCACACGCGCGCGCCGCCGCCGCCGCCCGGCCCGGCTCGGCTCGGTTCGGTTCGGCGCGCGTAACGGGTGCGGGCACGCGCCCACATCTGCGGGCGCCGAATGCCGATCCGATTTCCTCTTCGGGTTCGGGCTGGGACCCTAAAATTCTTTTTGCTCCTCTTTATTCAGTCATTTATTTTTCTGTAACGTTAGAAAATTAATTTCTGAACGTTACAAAATGTTTTTGAACCGTTTTTGTGTCCAGGTTCGTTATTTATTCTCTTGTGTAACGTCTGAATTAATAGAGAATTAATTCAGACCGTTACACAACAGTTTTATATATATCGGACTGTTTTCTTTGTAAAGGCATCAGAATTTTTTTTTTTTCGTACTCCAAACCTCTGTCGACATTCTATTCTATTTTCGTTGTCTCCGAGCTCTGGGCAGAGCTAAGTTCTAGTCGTTCTCTCCAAGTCGTGTGCGGCAACGAGATACCGGTAGTGCGGGGGTTTTACCACTAGGAGCTTCGGGTACGTCTGCACACAGATCCCGAATAAACTCTTAGGGCAGTGCTTCGTGCACGACTTCGCCAGAGGCCGGTAACATCTAATTTTATTTTTTGTATTCTGAAATTTTCAATAAGAAAAGACAACAAAAATTTATATAACACATACTATGTTATCTCATAGTTGCAGCCAGTTTCTTTCTACATGTTGATCCTACAACCAGTAAGTCATAAGAGAGAAACATTTGCATTTATGGAAATAGTGCTTGGCAATACTCTTGACATAACACACACAACGTAGTGTAGTGGACTATGAATTATGAAATGTTTTCTAGTTTGACTTATAACTTGTCAAACTCTGGAGTTCAACATTGGTTGTTAGAGATTAGAGGTCTGCAGTATTGTATATAAATAGAGAAAAGTTTAAAGCTCTGCACTTTTGTTCATTGTGATTATTTTGGTACCTTACAGGCGACGATTAAGTTCAGCGTCAACAACTTATCAGAAAAAATATGCCAGTTATTGTGCGGAGCAATGTTTTATTTGCTGGTGCACTTGGAGGGAGGGATGATCAGTGAATGAGAGTCGAGTGTATTCTCTGTCGCCTCCTTGATCAGTGAATTAGATTGTTCCAGAAGTGCGGATACTTTGTGAATTTTGAGTGACAGTGTGAAGACAGGTGTTCTTGTTTAGTGGTAAATTGCTTTTGATAGGAAGTCTCAATTTTTTCAGTCTGTGTCATTACGTTTTGTAACCGTTCATATGTACTTAGTTGCAAACGTGTTTTTCTAATAATCTTATAGAATCAAGTCTACAAAATGTTGTATTAAGCTTTTCCAGTGAGCTTGAAAGTTTTGTTGTTTTTTTATCAGGGCCGGCCCAGAGGATTTGGTTGTCCTAGTCAGAGCTAAATTTGGTTGCCCCTTGCCCTTAACTCCAAAAGAAGATATCAAAAAATTAATGGCGGGTGGAGTTGGCAACGACGTTGAAGTCTTCGGTTCTGACGGCAACGTGGAGCTTGGATTCTTAGTTCCTCTTCTTGAGCTATTCGAGACATTTTCAGTGGGAACTCAAAATATGAACTTGGTTGATTGCTTAGTTCAACTAACATAGAGGAGTTGGGGTGGACAACGGAGACTCCATTGACGGGGAGGTTCGGACTTAAGGTGATACGTACCTACAGATATTGCTGCATACTGATATGTACCTACAGAACCCATTATTCACATGAATCACATATGAGTCTAGCTCAGCTCCATATACCTCAGCTCTCACTCTAGCTCAGCTCCTTATATCTTATACCTATTGAAGCTCCAGCTCTGCACAAGGGAGGCAGCACAAGGGAGGGAGGGAGTTACAGAGTTAGTGACAATAGAGAACTATAAATAAGAAAGAGTGTGAGAGGGAGTAGATATTTGTTACCACTGTAATATTTTCTTTTACTTTTCTTGAATGCTGTAGTAATCGTCGTCTTCATAATAAAACCCTAAATTTTCCTTTCATGTTGTTCAATTCCTAATTTTCTGCCATTAGAGATGGCAAATATAGCTAGGTTACCCTCAATTCCCAACAAAATGGAAAGGGGACCTATCAACGTGGTAGCAGAGCCACTTGCTCTTGTTCTTGAGACGAGTCGAGAGGTCGGCTCGAGTAGCAGGAGACGGAGGTCACCGAAGGATGGCCGAAGTGTCACGTGGGAGGATCGTTTGATGGTTCTTGAAGGCACGATCCACCATCTCAATTCCAAATTCGACAAATTAATGAAGAACAATGCCAAATATGATAAGATCTTGGAAGAATTGATAGAGAGCAAAGAAGGAAAAGAAACCCTAAATACTGTTAGGGCTCCATCTCTACTTCCACCATCACTGTAGTTTCCCATGTCAACCCTGATTACTCATCATCCCCCTCAACCCTAGGCTTGCATCATATACCACAAATAGTAGTGGGGACTATGGGGTTACCAAACCCTTTGCCATTCTCTGAGCCAAATTTGTTCTTCCATCAAGGCATGAGAAGCAGTCTAGTGCCAACCCCCCACCCCAAATTAGATCAAAGAAACCATCATCATAGGCAGATTCCTCACATGGAGCAGAGAAATCCTCCTATTTAGGGCATAGGAGTAAATCCCAACCAAGGTTGTAAAAGGCGCTAGGCGCTAGGCGGGCGGCCATCCACCGCCTAACGTCCAGACTGTCTACGCGACGCTTAATTTTAGGCGGTTGCCGAAAATTTAAAAAAAAATTATATACGAGTACAAATGTGTTTTGATATATATGTAAAAATGTTAATATATGTATTTGAGTTCCTATGTCTGTCTATGTAGTCGGACTCATTTTCAAATATATATTTTTAATTAAAAATTAGAAGAGGAGAGCCAGTGACTGGACTTAGCTGGCTTGCCTCTCACTGAGAGTGACTTGACTGTCACAGATAGTGACTTGAGTCACTTGACTCAGTCTTCAAAAAAAAGACTTTTGATAAGGGCACTACAAAAATGATTCGGGGCTAGCCCAGTATTGGTGGTAGTCCAGTTAGAAAGAATTTTTATTCAGATTAGCCTAAATTTTACTAGGGCTGTCCACCATTTTCACCTCCCTCCTCCTACTCCTCCCTCCATGCCCACCCCCACGCCCTTCGGCCTCTACTCCTCCCTCCTCTCGCGATTTTCTGCCTCTCCGCGTCGTCGACCTCGCCATCGACCGCGTTGCCGCTGCCGAGCCGCACCTCAAGCACCTTTCCGTCGGTTCCGTCATGAAGGCGATGAAGAAAAAGAAGCAGCGTGCGAGGGACTGCACGCGGCGGAGGCATGCGATCGCGGGGTGCTGCGGCTACACTTCGCGCCGGCGACTGCGACTGCGACGCCTGCGGCAGCAGCAGCGGAGGCAAGCGCGTGCGCCTATGCCTCGTCGTGTGCTTGCCTCCGCCTCCTCCCCCGCCTCCCGCCGCCGCCGCCGCCGCCTCCTCCTCCTCCTCCTCCCGCTCCTCCGCTTCGCGCCCCCTTCCGGTCTCCACGCAGCCCCGCCCTCATGTTACCTCGCTTAGCCTTCCCCTCATGACTGCCAAAATTTTGATAGTCCTACCAATTGGAAGGACTGTCAAAATTTTGACAGTCCTAAAAAATTAACATATTTTTTTAGGACTGTCAATTGGTAGGACTGTCAAAATTTTGACAGTTCTGATTATAAAAAAAATCAATTAGAAGTGGGTAGCCCGGTGAGTAATTTTTGGGAGTGACAAATTTGTAATTATCAATGTTAAAAATTTGGACTGTTCTGAGTCATTTTTGTAATGCCTTTATCAAGAGCAAAAAAAAAAACATATTATATAAACTGTGTCTGAATCGTCCTCCAGAAGACTCACAGTCTTAAAAAAAACGGATTTTTTCGTTTTAAGTAATAATTTATTATATAATTATATAAAACGGGATAAGTTATGGGTAATTGCGGGGGGGGGGGGGGGGGGGACCACTCGCCAACTCAGTTGGCGAGTTGCTGAGTTGGCGAGGGGCTCGCCAACTGAGTTGGCGGGGCACCCTCCTCGAGGGGCCGCTCGCCAACTCAGTTGGCGAGCCATGCAACGTTGCAACCGTTGGCCAACGGCTATAATCCAAACGGCTATAATCCACTACATCTGTAATAAATGCTGTTCGTGCTATTTTTCCTGCATCTTCTCATTTTTTTTGTATTCAACATTTTAAACAAAACATGAAAAAAGTTACAAAAGAACCAGTATTTCAACGCTTGTTAGACTCGCTTGCTAGATCATATAATAAAACGGATGCAGAGAGTGTGTTTGATATAATTAAAGCCGAGAACATAGTGTTGTACGATTGGCTTATTGGTGTAAACGATGAAAGTCGTCGATTTGAACATTGGATAACAGCGTATGCTACTTGTCCTAGATTAGATATTAACACTTCTAATCTTGCTGAATGTTTCAACAGCTGGATTAAGAAATTACGAGATAAGCCAATAACAACACTTCTCGATGGAATTAGAGCCAAGATTATTACACTTCATGACAATCGTAGAAAGTTTGCTGAAAATGTTGACACAGATTATTGTCCGAAGATGTTAAAAAATATGGCTTCTATTATCAAAGAGAAGAACCACCTAGAAATATTAGCTATTGATAGTTATAGGTTTGAAATAATAGACCGGGCAACAAGTAGAACATATATTGTTAATATAACTGACAGATCTTGTACATGTTTAAGATGGTACCATACTTATATACCATGTATACATGCATGTTTTGTTTGTAGATATTGCAATATTAGTATTGATAGTTTTTATCCTGCAGTATTTTCGACGGCTACCTTGAGGAGTGTATACGCGCAAAATATGGAGCCAATTCCAGTTCCCTACGAGATCCAAGGTCCTTTGGTAAGAGGACAAATTGGGGTGCCAGATGTAAGACGCAAAGCCGGAAGACCAAAGAAGAACCGCATCAAACCCCGGGAATCATCGACAAGAGATCTACGATGCAGTAATTGTGGTGCTATGGGACACAACCGAAGAAGATGTACTAGTCAACCGAGAGAGTAAAATGTAATTGTTCAATACCCAAATATTTATGTAAAAATCTATTACAAATCATACAAAAATTGCAATAATACAATGTTTACAATTTTCTACTACTCCTCGTCCTGGTCTTGTTGAGTTTGGGTAGGCAGCGGTGCTGATGGAGTCGAAAAAAATTGTGTGAATATCTGGTAGCTTTCATCTCCAGCAGTCTCGTAACTCGGTCCGGCTCCAGGAGTCTGGTAACTCGGTCCCGCTCCAGCACTCTCGTAAGTCGGGTAGGCTCCAGCATACTGGTAACTCGGGCCCGCTCCAGGATACTGGTAACTCGGGGTCGCTCCAGCATACTGGTAACTCGGGCCCGCTCCAGCATACTGGTCACTCGGGCCCGCTCCAGGATACTGGTCACTCGGTCCCGCTCCAGCAGTATCCCGTCGACGACGACGAGAGTGTCTCTGTCGTACTAAGCCGGTCGGATAGTCCGGTGGAAGACGGGATTGTACCGGAGGCATTTCCGGTTCCGGTCCAATACCCAGATGCCGAACACGAGTAACAAGCTCCCCCATAAGACGACGAGTCACATGTTCCTCCATATGAGGTTGTTGTAAATGCTGCTCGTATACCCCACTCTGAAATTTGAAACATGTAAATTAAAATATTTATCATATCTATGTATATGTATTTTTTAAAGTATAATGAAGTTAAAGTATAATGAAGTCATACCAAATCATTCATTCCATCAATAAAAGCACGCATAGTAGAATCGTCTAGGGATCTAGTCTTGAACCTGGGCTCCTCATAGTGGTATACTCGGTTGCTCATTAGAGGGCATCCCCACCATTGTCTGTAGTCCAGGCTACCTATGTCTGCAAAATATAAACAAAATTTTAGCAAACTATTTACACTAAATTAATACGAATAATGAGTAACTTATAACTTACATTCCTCATGAGAATTTAGTCTAGGAGACATGTCCCTCACACTATAATTCTCGAACCGATTATTCCAGTCAGCAACGAGACCAATGATTCGTTGGAATGCATTTGATGTCTGATAACCGACTGTCGGTGGATCATCGGGAATTATTGGGGCCATTCCGAATTGCCGAAGAACACGGTCTGCCGGATGGTACATGGTGAACCGATCATATATAATATGACATCTGTGTAAACTAAATGCATAGGATGTCATCTTGATTTCTGGAGCATCGGGTTCACATATGTACGGTAACCAGGTTACCTATTTAAAGATATTTTAAGAGATTAGATGTGATGTTTATCTACGATCAAAACTTAAATAATTTAAAGATATTTATTGCATATTTAAAAATTACCTCATTAGACCGCAGTGTATCAAATTGGCTTCGATATAGTGATACAGTCCTGTATTAGTAGTGTTGATAATCCACTACATCTGTAGGCCAGCGCATAACAACTGGAAATACTCCAACATCACTGAGAACACTGGTAACAGGCCTACCAATATAGAAGTGCTCGTAGGACCAGAACTATAAAACAAAAATATGACATTAGTACAAACAAAATTTGCGTATAAAATTATTCTAACTTTTTAGGGCCTTTCATTCATACCTGTATCAGTGAAATACATCCACAAATACTCTTGCGATTGCATCTCACAAATTCTGTCAAATTGGCGTATAAAAACGCAAGAGTAGCAGCTCCCCATGCATGCTCAGTAGGTTTGGTCAGATCATCCAAGAATGGTAAAAGCTGCACATTTACCATATTTCCCGATGCATCGGGAAATAAAATTGCACCACATAAACAGAGCAGATAGGCTCTAGTGCAACGAATGACCTGGATTTATTAAGTGTTAAACAAATTTATTAAATTGCACCACTAAATTAAGTAATAAACAAATTTACTAATTAAAATACATACCCGATTTTCATCTACATCAACCACCCCATCAATAGTTTGATGTAGGTCTATAAAGTTGCCACTGAGCCATGAAAATTTCACATAATTGCCATCTTTTAGACCAGAAGGAGGGCTAACACCGAGATAACTCCGGATCAGATCAGATCCCTTTAAGTGCGGATCAAAATATATAGCGTTACCTTTAATAGGTAACCCTAGTATATTCGCCACATCAAAAAGGGTGATCGTCATCTCGCCGAATGGGAGTTGAAAAGTGTTGCGTTCTGGCCACCAACGCTCCGCAAGGCTTACAACTAAATGAAGATCGTGAATTAAATATCTAACACGATCTATATAGTGGAATCCAAAGGATTCCACCAAAGCCTTTTGAGCTGGATTAAGCTCCCACGTACGATAATTCCTTTCAGCCCGCCAATGTACGTGGATCCGGGTTCGTAAAGCATTATCATGGTCGTATAACTATAAAAATTATATGCATTAATAAAGTAAACATAGGCATTCTAAAAAATATATACATTAATAAAGTTAGCAACTTGTAATTTCAAAAAATACCTCGCCAGTAAAAATCTGAGTAGAAATGTGATCTTCACGTTGCTTAAGAATAAGCTCGGTAGTCGGTCCGCCAGGAATACGACCGTCATTGCGGGTAGCCATCGCCAGTAAATATCAAGAGGAGGAGAATTTGGTGTAAGGAGTGTTTGGGGTAGGAGGAGAATGTGAATGTTGTGAAAGGAGTGTTGGGTGGGGGGTGTATTTATAGGAATGTGGGATTATAGCCGTTTGGATTATAGCCGTTGGCCAACGGTTGCAACGTTGCATGGCTCGCCAACTGAGTTGGCGAGCGGCCCCTCGAGGAGGGTGCCCCGCCAACTCAGTTGGCGAGCCCCTCGCCAACTCAACAACTCGCCAACTGAGTTGGCGAGTGGTCCCCCCCCGCAATTATCCATAACTTATCCCGTTTTATATAATTATATAATAAATTATTACTTAAAACGAAAAAATCCGTAAAAAAAAAGTCTTCGTTCAAAATCGTGCATAGTCTTCCAAAAACATAAAACAAGCCAAAAAAAAAAAAAAAACAGAAGCAGCAGGAAGAAAAAGAAGAAGCATAAGAAGAAGAAGAAGCAGCAGCTTCATGAGAAGAAGAAGAAGAAGAAGAAGAAGAAGCATGAGAAGAAGAAGAACCTGTTGCTGCTGTTGCTTTTCCTTCCCCTGTTGCTGGTCCTGCTGGTGGATGCCTTACGCAGGCGCAACATTAAAAAAAACTCAAAAAAAAATCTTAGGCAGCTGCTTCTCCTCCTGACCACCTGCGCGTAGGCGGCCGCCTCGAATCAACCATTCGCGCTGTCTAGAGACCGATTTCGGCCAAATATTGAGAGACCATTGGCCGTCCAGCATCTAGGCGCCGCCTAGAACCATTTTTTAGAACACTAATCCCAACCATCTGCCACCTGCCATATTACTCATACATTCCACCCCTGCATACCTTGGAACCCAAAATGGTATGCCACAGGGAGTTCCTACTTGGAATCAACCCTATCTGAGACTCAAATTGCCCCAATTTAGTGGAGACATGGATGTGGAGGAATGGTTGATTCGAGCAAATCACTATTTTAACTACTATGCAGTACCAGAGTGGGACCGACTAAGAATGTGTTCTGTGCAGTTACAAGGAACAACTGCCTTTTGGTTTAATTGGTTGTTAAAAACAAAAGGCAAATTATAAGGGCACTACTACTTTTACTTGGGGCTAGTCCAATATAAATTTTCTCAAAATTACAAGTTTGCCACTCTCAAAGTTATTTGGGGCTAGCTCACACTAAGGTATATAAGTGAATTTTATTTTATTTTTGGCATTCCACCTAGACTTGAAGAAACCCTCATTCTCCAAGAAATCCTTATCCCACATAAATTTGGAAATTGATAGTTGTGGTTGGAGGAGAATTTTACTTTGGTGATTGTCCAAGGAATATTCTTCCGGTATATCTTCGACAACCTACGATGAATAAGTTTTGCGATTGTCAGAAAAAAATTTAGTTTTTTTTTACTATTGTAGGAACAATGCATGAAAATATGTTCGATGACGAAGTCGGATCATCCAATCCATTAAATATGCACTCCGGACGTTCCGAAGAACATGTCGGTTGTTCCGAAGCACGTACGGTACGTAAAACAACAACCCTAATTCGACAGTCACGAGTAAGGACTGTAAAAATTAGACAGTTCTATATAAATATAGGACTGTCAAATATTCTACAGTCCTATATAAATATAGGACTGTCATAAATTCGACAGTCCTACATAAAAGTAGGACTGTCATAATTTTGACAGTCCTATATAAAAATAGAATTGTCAAAATAGTGACAGTCCTGGATAATTATATGAAGTTATTAATTTTTATATTATTTTATATTGGTTATAGGACCAACCTTGTTCAGATATTGTGGTACATCCTGCTGTTGGTGTTGATGTGGATGATATTTTCTCAACGAATATTCAATTTGCAACCCAGGAAGAAGCATTAGAGTGTTGCAGAGAAGTAGACGACATAACGTAGTTATTGTCATTGCAAGATCCATCAGATCTCGGCCGGGACGAAAATATGTTGAGCTAGGATGCGAAAGAGGAGGTGTGTTTAGGGAGCATAAAAAAAAAGGGTGTTGTTGAAAAAAAAAATCCCTAAGAAAAACGTTGGGACGAGAAAATGTGGTTGTCCATTGAAGGTGTTGATTATAAAAGTTGAAGTTGTGAAGTGGATAATCGAAGTTAAGAATGGAAGACACAATCATCCTATTCCAGGGACACTTACGGGTCATGCCTACGTGGCACGGTTGAAGGAGAATGAGAGAAAGTTGGTTGAAGAATTGTTCCTTTCCGGAGTTGTACCGAAACAAATTTATTCTGCCATGCGACAAAAAGAAGATGGGAACAAGTCTACCATGAGGACGATCTATAATAGTTTGGCCAGAGCGAAATGCAATAGTATGAAAGAAAGAATGGCGATGCAACAAGTATTGAAGTTGCTTGGGGAGCATCACTACGTGGAGTACCATAGAAGACATCCACAAACTGATAAACTCCTTTCGTTGTTTTGGGCTCATCCTGATTGCACACACTTGGCTCGGTCCTTCGCAGACGTGTTGGTCCTTGATTGTACATATAAGACCAACAAGTTCAAGATGCCTCTTTTTCACGTTGTCGGGTTTACGTCTACGGGAAAAACATTTACAGTCGCTTTTTGTTTTATGAAGAGTGAGACAGTAGATGATTACACATGGCGTTGAGGAAACTACAATCCCTTTACACAGGTTTCAAAGAGCCCTCTGTTTTTGTTACTGACAGAGAATATACGCTGATAAATGCTATAGATATTATATTTCCTCATGCGCATAGACTACTATGCACTTGGCATATAAATCGAAATATCCAAGCTCAATGCAAGAGAAAATTTGTAAAAGTGGACGGTAAAATTGACATGCTTCACTTCGAAGAATTCTACAGTGATTGGAGTCTTGTATGACGAGCAAGTACTACAGACAGCTACGACACAGTATGGTACATGTTCCAACAAAAGTGGGAGACGAGTAACCCGACATGCATATCTTATATCAAAGATACTTGGCTAAAACCACATAAAGAGCAATTCGTCTTAGCATGGACCAACATGGTGAAGCATTATGGCACAATCACTATGAACCGGGTCGAAGGAGCACACTCAAGTTTAAAAAGATATCTACGGTCATTGGTCGGTAATTTTGTCTCTGTTTGGCAATCGATTCATTTGATGACTATTTTCACGGTGAACGATATTGTAGCATCATTTGAGATGAGCATCAAAATTGCAAAGCATGAATACAAGCATGAACACCTCTTGGATGGTTTAACCCATGTGGTATCTCATAAGGACTTGGGCTTATTGTTTGAGGAGATTGGTAGGTCGAAGTCGGTGGGTTATGATCCCGAGATTTGCGGTTGTTCATATCGACATTCACTCGGACTTTCTTGTGCACATGAGATCAACGAATATCGTCGTGAATCTATACCTATTCCAATAGATGTTGTTGATCAACGTTGGAGACAGGTGTCGATAATGCCGACGGTGGAAGTTCAAGATGATTTTTTTGCGTTGCCACAATTGAAACTACTGCACGCAAGGTGGTGTGGCGCATCGGAATCGGAGAGAAGATCCATTGAGGTTAAAATCCAAGAGATTGCAGTCCCAGTAATAACTCGATTGCAAAAGCCATCCGTTGTTCGAACTCCCAAGGGAAGACCACAGTCAAGAAAGAGTAGAGCAAAAAATAAGGAGGAGGAGTCAACTAAAAGAGATCCATCCTCATTTGAACATATCGAACGCAGTTTGGAGGCAAAGTCCGTAATGGATTGGGGGGTATTTTCGCAGAAAAAGAGTAAGCTAACTATTCGAAGGGGGAAAAAACAGAAAACGATAGATGCAGTCACGGCGGAGGGTTTTGATAACTTTTCTGATTCTTATAGTCTATATATTGAAAATTTTCTACCTGAGATACGGAATTTTATTTGGTCTATTGTTGATGTTCCTAAGGATGGCCATTGTGGATACCATGCACTAGCAAGACAACTATGCTATTCAGTTGAAGCAGGATGGAGACAGGTTAGGAAAGAGCTGTATGAGGAGTTGGAGTCGCGACTAGCCTTCTATAGCCAGATACTTGGCGAAGAAATTATTGGAGATTTGTTGGCAGGCATACCTTGTACGGAAACAGTTACCGGACCAGACCATTACATGGATGTCCCGCCTGCTGCTTACGTATTCTCTAATAGGTAGAAGTTACCTATTGTAATTATCTCACAAGGTATTAACAATACTTTCTTTCCAATGTGTGCCCCCCCGGCCGAATACCGAGTATCCAATCTATGTTGCATAGGGCTTGTCGGACAATACTTCGTCATCCCAAGGTTGATCGCTCATTCTCCTATTCTGCCACCTTCTACACTTTGGTATAAACACGCACCAGAGGAAGCGATCGCATGGACAACACCCTACAAGGATACAATGGCTGCCTATAAGAAGATGATGAAGATGAAGGATCCAAAAATTATGTCGGACAACTACTTTGATATTCTAATCAATTGATACTGTATATTGAAATATATTTTGTGTTGATCCATGTATGTTGAACTGTATATTGAACTATATGTTGTATGTTGTATGTATGTTGTGTAATGAAAGGAGTTATCTAATTGATACTAATAGATTTTGACTGTATGTTGTACATTGCTACTAATAACCTAGGACTGTCAATATGTCAAACTGCCAGGATACTAGGACTGTCATAATTTTGATAGTCCTAGTATATACTAGGACTGTCAAAATTATGACAGTCCTAAAGTTTACCCACTGTCTATGCACAGTTATATGTAACTTTAGGACTGTCACAATTTTGACAGTCCTATTATATACTAGGACTGTCAAAATTGTGACAGTCCTAAAGTTTACCCACTGTCTATAAGCACAGTTATATGTAACTTTAGGACTGTCATAATTTTGACAGTCCTAGTATATACTAGGACTGTCAAAATTGTGACAGTCCTAAAGTTTACCCACTGTCTATGCACAGTTATATGTAACTTTAGGACTGTCACAATTTTGACAGTTCTAGTATATACTAGGACTGTCAAAATTGTGACAGTCCTAAAGTTTACCCACTGTCTTATATGTAAAATTAGCTCCACTGTCTGCTCATTGGACAACTGTATGTATGCAGCTCAAATTGATAGTTTAAACTTTTATACAACTCAAATTCACTCAAAGTGTCAATAGTAGCAAATTTATTGAAACTGTCAATAGTAGCAAATTCAATCAAAGTTATACAACTCAAAATCATAGTTTAAACTTTTACAATTCTCAAAAATCATATTCATTCAAACTTTTACAACTTAAAATGATAGTTTAAACTTCATGCCGCCTCTTTGTACGTTGCTCTCTATTTTCCAAGAAAGGAAAATCTTCAGCGTTGTCGATTTGTTGGAGTTGATTGCCATATAATTCGAACCCTGGCAACTTACGAGGCTTCTTCCCAACTTCTTCACTTTCCTTGCCTATTCATGAGAATTTAAAAAATTTGTTAGAAACTGTTACAAATATCAAACTTAAAGTCTACAAGTTGGCTCACCATCTTGACCAGTGCAGTATACAAGACCGATTTGGCAGGAAGATCTGAAAGTACACGCACAATATCCCCTCCGTGTTGGAACAAGGTAGGTAGTCCGACACCGGCGTAGTAGACGAGGTAGTCGTCGTTATACTCTGCCATATTGACTGCTGCTTGCCGGTCGGTATCTCTAATAACGTGGCGTTGCCACTCGGTGAAGAAGTCCGATACCCAGTTGAACGATGCAGGAATATAGTTTAGCGGTTTTGTACCACGCGGAGGAGTTATCATTTTCAAAGTGCGCCTTGGGATAGTTTGTACGTAGCCAAACTGACGGAGCACTCTATCCGGCATATAAGCCTCCTCGATTTCATGACAACTGATAAGACCGTGATATAAGGCGACTGGTTGTAATGGACGGGTAGTCTGTCACAAATTACGGTATGGATCCCATACAATCTGTACCGCATAAAATTTAGCATAACGTCATTTAGCATAACGTAGTAAATTAATACCAATTAAGTATAAAATTAGGTCTAAATTCACCTCTTCTGTCATCATATCTTCGAGTGCATGCCGTAGGGCGGCCAATGTGTGAGAACGTTTGGCATCTTCCTTAGTTGGCTTTCATCGGCACATTCTAGGCAGGTTCTCGTCATACCCTCGGTTCAGTTTCGCCCGCTGCAGGGTTGAAAAATGCTCGTATATCCATGCCTTCACGTAACCAGGTTAAAAAAACATTAGTCCAAAAATAAATAACATAATTTAAATTTATATATACAAGTTGACAAAGATATATCTATACATGGAGTAGAGTCTGGCATCCGGATATTGTCTTCGAACCCACACGGGATGCCACACCAAGCTCGCGGTAAAGGTATGCCAGTATACCGCTTCCCCAAGAAATTTCGTCCACCGTGTCAATGTTGTCCAAACTGAGGAGATATTTGGCATTTATGGACGTTCCAGACTTATCGGTAATGCCGACAGCCCCTAAGATGAACTGCATATATCCGCGGGCCATATTTTCGCTATTATCAATTTCGGAGGCCGGCTCAGCGAATATCTTCTCCAAATATTTTAGAGAAAGTCCGTAGGACTTCTTGAATTCTCGAAGACTAGTAAAACTAGTGGCATCAACTCCCAGACACCCTGATACATAATCCACAATATAGTCGTAAAAGTTGATGCTCGACTCATCAAAAGTTTGATTCATCATGACTCGACCATCAACCCTAAGTCCCAATAAATGATGGACGTCATCAAGGGTAATCGTCAACTCCCCATTGGGTAGATGGAAAGTGTTGGTTTCTGGATGCCACCGTTCTACAAATGCTGAAATCAGTGCATTATCCACCGTCGTATATGAGTAGCTACCCAAATATTGTAGACCGGTGGGACTGATTTTTGTCTTCATATCGTCTCCCAAAAATTCATACCTCCATGTATTGTATTTTTTCCCGTGGTTGATCACCGTCAACATACGAGAACTCTCCTGAAAAGTAAACAATTGGATGAAATTATACCTCTATTGCATTATAGTAGGTCGATTTGGGACATTTGACATGTCCTCATCGGAGGAGGAAGAAGAACCAGAAGAACTTGGAGGAGCACGTCTCTTCGAACGAGTGGCAGTCTTCTTCGTCAATCGACGTTTCCTTACTTCATGGCGTGCCTCAGGCTCGTGGATAGTGACGCCTGGTTCAATAGTACGCGAAATAGTGCGTTCCTTACGCATCGACGCAGTCGGGCGTCTTCTCATGATATCTTCATCCACAGTGTCCTTCCGAGGGGCATGACTATAAGACAAAAAAATAATTTCTATTTTAACATCATAATTTAATTTAACATTCAGGACTGTAGAAATTTCTACAGTCCTGTAAGTATACAGGACTGCAGAATGTTTAACAGTCCTAATTTTTTAGGACTGTTGAAATGCCTACAGTCCTATATAAATTTAGGACTGTAGACAATTTGACAGTCCTTAATATAAATAGGACTGTCGATTTTCCTACAATCCTAAATCTATATAGGACTGTAGGAAAATCTACAGTCCCGCCCGATACTGCTCGACAATGTCGACGATTCTCGATATTATATGTCCTAAAATCGTGTTCGATCAACCAAGTGAACGTCTAAACTATATCCTAAACTACATTCAGGACTTGTATGCCCTCATTTGAAGAATGAAAAGAAAATCACTCCAATTTTTCAAAATGCAATAGGATTTTTTAAATTTTTTGGACAATTTTGCAAATACAATAGAACAAGGAGAATGATGATTTGTACCTTGATTCTTTCGAGACTTTGAGAGCCATCGACAAGGAGGAGGAGGACAGAGTCTCGGAGAACGGCCGGCGGGAGGGGGGAAAGCTCCGGTGGGGTGGGGAGGGTTTGGGAGTATTTGGGAGAAGGGTTTCAAAGTGGGCTAGTATGAGTAAACTAATGGGCTAGTGTGAGTAAACTTTGCTCATTAATGGGCTAGCCCCAATCCTGGGCTAGCCCCAAGTAATAGTAGTAGTGCCCTTATAATTTGCCAAACAAAATGGGGTGTTATAGGGTGGGAAGAGTTTTGTCAAGCTATTCAGATACAATTTTGTCCTTCACAATTCACTTACCCAGTAATAGAGCTAAAAATTTTGAAACAGGAAGGCACTGTACATGAATATACATTAAGCTTTCAAAAGCTTTCTAATAGAGTAATGGGACTATCTGAAAGGTGTTTGATCAGTCAGTATATTGGTGGACTCAAGGAAGAAATAAGATACGAACTTCAAGTTGCAAATCCTATCAAGCTTTCAATAGCAATGCATCTGGCTAAGTTGTATGAGGCAAAGCTATTGGCAACCATGAAGAGTTATAGAACATCTTCACTGATTACTAGAGCTCAAAATCAGTCTTCTTTTGTACAAGCACAAACAGTAGAAGGTCAGAAAAGACTACCAATATGTTGCCAAGCCCATGAACCCAAACAAATACCATATCTCCATATGAGATTTTGAGGAGGGAAGGGTTAGGCTTATGTTACACTTGTGATGAGAAATGGGTCAGAGGTCACAAATGCAAGGAAAAAAGATTATTCGTGTTGGATACAGATGAAGATAAAGATGAAGACCTTACTAATTCTGCAGACAGTTTCAAAGGAATTAGAAGGTGAAGTGTAAGATTCATCTCATTGTTTTGAAATATCCTTACAAGCACTACCAGGAAGTTCCCACCAGTCTATAATGAGAATGAGAGGCACTATCCCACACAAACATGTGATAATCTTAGTTGATTCAGGTTCTACACATAGCTTCATTGACACACAGATCAATGGGAGATTGTGATAGGCTTTAGCTGACATCAAGTCCTTTGAAGTCTTAGTAGCAAAATGGGGGAAAAGTTACAAAGTAAGGGAGTTTGTCCAGGAGTCACTATTGAATGTCAGGGGCAGAAGATTAAAGCAAACTTGTTGCAACTACCTATTTCTGGATGTCACATAGTCCTAGGAGCCAATTGGCTCAATACCTTGGGAAACATAATATAGAATTTCCATGAGCTTACCATGCAATATGAAGACAAAGGACACATTGCGAAGTTTGTGGGAATTAAAGCTGATACCAGTACACCCAGTGAAGCAGCTCCAAAGGAGTTGAGGCAGAAGACCCAAATGTTCATCATCCAATTATGTTATGTGGATATTACAAGTCATGATCCAAGTGAAGGAGGAGCTAGAATGGCAGACTTACTAAGACAATATGAACATCTTTTTAAAGAGCCACATGGACTTCCTTCCTAAAGAGTATGACCACAAGGTGCCACTGCTTCCAGGATCCCTCCATGTGTGTAGCAGGCCCTACAAACATCCTTATGCTCATAAAAATGAGACAGAGAAACAAGTCCAAGAGATGCTGAGTTCATGTATTATTACAACTAGCAATAGCTCTTACTCATCCCTTGTCATTTTGGTTAAGAAATATGATGGCACATAGAGAATGTGCATAGATTATAGGGCTTTAAATAGAAATACAATCAAGGACAAATTCCCTATTCCAATAATTGAAGAACTCTTTGATAAATTGTATGTAGCCCAAGTCTTTTCAAAATTAGATTTGAGAGCTATATATTATCAAGTGAGAATGATAGAGAAAGATGTGCATAAAACTGCTTTTAAAACAATGAGGGTCATTATGAATTCTTAGTAATGCCCTTTGGGATAACTAATGCCCTATCAATATTTCAAGCTATGGTGAATGCAGTTTTCAAAGATTATTTGAGAAATTTTGTTCTTGTATTCTTTGATGACATTCTCATATACAGTGTTGACTTAAATAGTCATTATGAGCATCTATAAAAGGTATTCAAGGTACTAAGCAGCCATTAGCTGAAGATTGAAAAAAGTTTTTTTGTTCAAAGACAAGTAGCATACTTGGGCCATATTATATCAAGTCAGGGCATAATAGTGGACCAAGAAAAAATAAAAGTGTTAGTCCCGAAGTCAGATAAAAGAAGAAGAGGTAGCCACAAAGTAGAGAATCACATAAGAGTTCGTCTCTACAAACTCCAGAAGAGAAGTTGGTGTACTGAGGTTCACACAAGGGTTCCTCTACAGTGACACACAATCTCACAGAAGCACTAAACAAGGAACATATTATAAACTCACAATCCAAAGAAATTTAAATACAACAAGAATCAGAAAACCGTTCTCTTCTCTTTACTTTCACAGACGCTATACCGAGAAGAACGGGAACAAGAACAGAAATACAAAGAAGGAAACTCCTGCTGGGTGATCAAAACCACCAGAGCTCAATGCAAGATTCGCGCTATACAATGATCTGCCCCCATGATCCAACAAGTTCACACGAGAACTTCTGGAACGCTCTTGGTCACCTTCGGATCACACGAAAGATTCCTTTGGAAGGATGCTAACTGCTGCCGTAGGTCCTGCTGGTGCTCTCAATTTTTTTTCCTCTCTCTCTCTCTCTCAAATTTTCCAACTGTCTAAATGAAAGAGGAGATCCTCTATTTAAAGAGGATTTCAGCTTTCACGCAGTATGAGAAAAAAACTAGACCGCATGCGCCGCCTGTGCTGTCACGCCCTGATTTCCACTAAATCTATAATCGTTCCCCGGGCGTGATGTCGTGCACGCGTAAGGCGCGCATGCACAAGGCCTAGGAATAATGATATACTTTAGAACAAATGCAACAGAGTACTCCAATAAGATATCACACTTTGAGATATAGAAAAGTTCTCTTCATTAATAATGAATATCTGGTTACAGACTCTTGACCCAAAAGTAATAAAGAGGCCGCACGGGCTTACAACTTGGACACAAAATAAGATAGCCGATCCATACATTACATCCCTTACTAATAGTTCAAAAGCACAAAATACCTTGGGTGCGAGTTAGCACCATCGCCTAGGAGCTTCGAAAGGAAAGTGCGAGCTCCTTTCTTGATTATGTACTTGGGCTCCACAAGTCACAACACGAACACGCTTGATCATGGGAGGGTTGGAGAAAGCTTCATCTCCTCGCCGCGTCGCCTCGGCTCGGGAAACTTGCTGCAACGAGGGTCAGTACTTTGAAAAGTACCGGTGAGGGCGAGCTAACCCAACATACCAAATCAACATCGTATTCATGTGAACATGCAATATTTTTATTATATGATCTTTCTATCTTGCCTTAGTTCAATTCTTTATATATGATAAAATAGAATGACATAACAAAATGTGCGACCGTTCGGTGACTTTACCTGTACTGTCTGAACCACCTGTACAAAATTTACCATGAACTTCCCTGCCACGAAGACATAGTTAGTCTGCACAGTTTAAATATACATAAGGATCACTGTCTTAACTAGCCATCATGGACCATAGTCTGGGTAGACGACGATGCTTGCACGTAGGTAGCAAGCCCCGCTATAAACTCCCGCCTCACCCGTGCTAAGTTTCTAGCACGATTATCTGATGTTCCGCCCGGGAAGAATCGGCCCCGGTGCCCCGGCGATCGTTCGTAGGAACCAAGACCCTTGTGCATAAGTTATCCATAACCATTGACGATCTGAATACTAAGTTAACATACAAAGCATTTCAAACATCAATATGAATGGAACTACTTTAGCATAGTGCGATAACATAGTCTAATGGTTGATATGATCAATTCACAAGTTATGTACTATCTATTGAACAGTTATAGATGAATAAGTTCTAACTATAACTGAACACAAAATAGCTATATGTATAATGTACATGCACGTATCAATGTGATCGTTTGAGGATTCTATGTGACAAGCATTATAAGTGTTTGAAGTCTACTTCTTTCTTATTCTGACTCAATTTAATTCTTTTGGTATCGTTGATCGGAATGCACAAATGAGTCAATTTATTAGGAATGATGACTTGGAAGAAGGACGCAAATTGGGAGTAAAGCCACTCACAAGTTGGTTAACTGGAAAAGAAAATGGAAGATCTTTAAGACTCCGCTTGCGCGTCGCCTACACGATCACTTGTACGCACAAACAAATGATCAATATCTCCTGCTTTGATCTCCAAGGGTTCGATACAAATTGTGAAAGCCAAAGAACGAAGATAATGAACTCCATCAAAATCGTTCAAGAAAAATGTAAATCACAAAACCAACAAAAGGCAACCAAGCGGTATTCGAAAACCAGCAAAGAAACCAGTGCAACGGAAAGACCCTTCTTGACTCTGCCGCCGAGTCCTTCCTTAAGGCACGATCTATTGAATGTGGGACCTAATTCTGAAGAAACCAATCCATAACGAGAAAATAATCTTAATTCAATCTGTCCCGATCGAACGATACCAAGTATTTCTTAGCCGCGCTTCTTGAATAGGGAGAACGGGGCACTACATCGCTAGTACCACTGTACTGCACAGAGCAAACAATGCCGTTAGGCGTCGAAAGCTACAGCCATGTGGCACGGAGAGCCACGGGCTTCCTGTGTCGCCTGCGCGCTATACTGCACAGAGCAGACAGTGCCGTACCGAGCCGCCAACAACAGTCTCTGTCCCCTCCACACTTGACTCACTCAAGCTAACTTGCTAGCCGTATACACTACTAGAAAAAGCGGGATTAGCGACGCATTTTAGCGACTCCATGTAAAAACGTCGCCAATGAAAGATAAATTAGCGACTCCATGTAAAAACATCGCTAGACGTCGCTAAATGGCAATATTTAGCGACTTTTATTAAGATTTTAAAAGATTACTCACTATAAGTTCAATTAAGGTCGCCAAACGTCGCTAATATGTCTAATTTAGCGACATTTAGCGACGTATTTAGCGACGTATATATTAAAAATATTTAGCAACGTGTTTAGCGACGTCTATGACATCGCTAAAGCTTATTTTAGCGACGTTGTTATTTAACGTCGCTAAACGTCGCTAAATTTTGGTTAATTAGGGCTCAGTTTTCTTTTCCCCCATCTATCGAAATTTTTGAAAGTTTTAAAAAACTTTCGATTTCCCCCACCCCCCTCTCCGGCGACCGGCTCTCCACGGCTGCGGCTACTCCGGCATCCCTCTCCTCCTCCTCGAGCTCTAGGTAAACCCTAACTCTCTCTCTCTCTCTCACAGGACACACATGTGACACTGACACAACACACACTTGACAGACACGACACACACACACAGACACTGACACACACACACACACACACACACACACACACACACTCACACACACATACACACACACACACACACACACACAGACACAGACACAGACACACACACACACTGACACAAATACTGATCAGGACCTAGGGTTAGGTTTTTTGACCTGGGGTTAGGGTTAGGGTTTTTGATCAGGATTGATTTCTATACATCTATTTTATTGAATATTGTCAACTATTAGTTTATTCATACAATATTTGATCTATTGGATGTGTCCATGTGAATTGAGGGTTGGTATCATGGTGGTATGGTGTATGGAGGATGTATCCTAGAGTATCTTGGTGTTGCACACCAAATATTTGTGAATTGGACTAGTGGTTGTGTGTGTGTGTGTGTCTATTTATACTACTAAAATAAGCGAGATTAGCGATATTTTTTAGCGACTCCATGTAAAAACGTCACTATTTAGCGACTCCATATAAAAACGTCGCTAAACGTCGCTAATTGGCGACATTTAGCGACATTTAGCGACTTTTATTCAGTTTTTAAAAGATTAGTCGCTATAAGTATAAGTTAGGTCGCTAAACGTCGCTAATATGTTTTATTTAGCGACGTTTAGCGACGTATATTTTTTGGACATTTTAGCGTCATCATTAGCGACGTTTAAGACGTCGCTAAATTAGCGACGTCATTATTGGCGTCGCTAAAATGTCGCTAAATTTTAATTTAGCGACGTTATTATTGGAGTCGCTAAATTCGTCGCTAAATTCTGCTAAATTCTAAATTAGCGACGTCATTATTGGCGTCGCTAAAACGTCGCTAATTTTTTTACTTAGGGCTGATTCCTCCCATTTCCTTCGATCTCTCCCTCTCCCTCTCCCAAATTTTAAACCCGCTCTCGATCTCTCCCGCTCTGGCTCCTCCTTCCTCCCTCCAGCGACCCCCCTCGGCCGCGTCATCCCCCGCCGGCTCCCCTCCTCCCTCCGGCGACCCCCTTGGCCGCGTCCTCCCCCGTCGGCTCCCTTCCTCCCTCCAGCGCCCCCTCCTCCCTCCCGGCGACCCCCCTCCAGCCGCGTCCTTTCCCCTCCGGCCGCGTCCTCCTCTCCCCTCCTCCTCCTCCTCATTCTCCCTCCTTAGTTCCTCCGCCTTGCCGGCGTGTCCCCAACGTTCGTCAGCCACCTGCAAGTCTCATTATCGCAGTATCGATCGTTCTCGACGGATTGAATCAAGGAATTTCTTCATTTTTTTCTTTCGTGCCATCGTGTCGAGCGAGAGTAGTCACAGTTTTCTCTTCAACTTTGAAGGATTGGTAAACTCTCCAAATTTAGTAAAATTCAAATCTATTTCATTCATTTAGGATGGAATTAATTTGTTACAGTAATTTGAGTTAAAAAATTCACTAAATAAATACCCACTTCTGATTCAATTTCTAACTATTTTGCAGTGTAGATTAATCTGGGGACTGAGAATTTCCTCTACAGATCATCAATTTCAGATCCACCACTTTAATTCCTGAGCTGGTATATCCCTATCTAACTCTGTAAATTATTGTTTCACAATTCGGTCGTTTGATAAAATGTTCCCTTTCCAAAGTTGAGGGTTCGCTATGAATTTATTTTGAAAAATTCTAATTTCAGAATGTTTTTCCGTAATTCCAATTATCGAATTCCGAATACAACATCACTGTTGGTTTTGTCGTGATGTCATTTTAGCCTAAATTGATGTAGTTAATTTTAGACCCAGACTAATTTTACTCCATTTTCTAGATTTTTGCGGGTCTGTTTTGGACTAATTTTACTCCATTTTTTTGTGTCGACACGTTTGTGTCCGACACGTCGACTTTACCTATTCATCAGACAAGTACATTACACTTAATGTTTCTCAATTCCTTATAAATATTTGTTGTTGTCCTTGTTTTGCAGATTTCTTCAAAGATCTCTCTCTCCTTCTGATAAGAGAAGAGAGGAGTACTACATATTCAATACATTCTTTTACAGTAAACTTGAAGAAGCTGTGACTTACAAGGTATGTTGCTTCATACAAAAATGGGTAGCACGACGTTGTCTTGTGGATTGCTGGTAGTCATGTTAATAGTTTATCTTGCGGTCGGAAGATTGATAATACTTATTTGCAAAAAGTGATATCATAATTTGAAGCATATTTTGTTCTTTAGTTTGGTATAAATGAGTACTATGAAGATCTATAGTTGTTTGCATGTAGTTCAACCATAAAGTCCTCCCGTGGGAAACAAAATTCTTTAGTGTATTTTTAGTTTGACTCTCATATAGTAAAAAAATACTATACCCAAGTAAAGAAACGTAACCAGGCTTTGAGTTCTCTAGCAGAGGCGATATTTCTAAGCATTCCTTCAAAGCAATCTCCCTGAGACAGCGCCAAACCTGTGGATGTTGATTCAAGCCTTCAAGGGTTCATGCTTAATTGATGCAAATATTTACAAACCAATTGAGTTTGAAAATTTTCTTTAGTGCTTTTTTATTCTGTAGAAGTATGCTATAATGTCTGAATTTGAAACTCTGGAGGTTCATTTTCCAACTACTAGGGCTAGGAAATTGAATAGTTTAGTATTCTTTTTGGCATCTTTCTCATTGCTCATAGCCAATCCGGGTCTTACGAAGAAGGTTTGGCTGATGATTATCATGATGTTAAACACTGATGACTAGGTGATATCGCATGAGAATAGAATGCTAGGTAGTTGATCTAACCACATCAAGCAAGCAATAAGATTCAGTAAACAGGGCACTCATAAATTGCAGAAATAATAGTTTGGAAATAATTCAATTTTTTTTTATTTTTTCTGTAAAATTAGCGACGTTTAGTGACGTTTAGCGACATTTATACACGTCGCTAAATACGTCGCTAATTAGCGACGTTAAAAGACGTCGCTAATGATGTCGCTAAAGACGTCGCTAAATACGTCGCTGTACGTCGCAAATTGCTGACATGGCAATACTGCCAGGTCATTAAAGACGTCGCTATATAAGTCGCTAATTAGCGACGTTTAGCGACGTTTGTTTACGTCGCTAATTAGTGACGCTGCATCGCTAAACGTCGCTAATTTAGTGACACATTTAAGTCGCTAAAAAACGTCGGTATAGCGACGTTTAGCGACGTTTTTTCTTTCAGCGATGAGATGATTTCCGACTTTTGTAAAACGTCGCTAATTATGTCGCTAAACGTGATTAACGACATTTTTTTGTCATTTAGCGACATTTTTTGACGTCGCTAATTTGACTTTTTCTGGTAGTGTTATGCCTTAGAGTATCATATGATATGTATATATAAATTGGTGTATTATCTATGTGCATATGAGAGAGTATATACATATATAGGTGTATCTCGATATATATATAGATAGGTATATAGTTACTGTTATCTGTGTTGGTGTTCATAGTGTCTTCTAGCTGTGCTTGATGTGGGAGAGGGTAGAAGAGTCGAGTTGTGTGTGGGTGTCACTACTAAACTATGAGGCTTCAGGAACTGAACTCAATTCAGTTTGGCCTAGTGCATTAGGCAAGCTAGCAATGTGTTGCAGTAGTGTCGGGTTGGCACTGTGAGGAGGGGATTGGTTCCTGTCATCTTCTGCAGTGGGAGAGTGTTGGTGCACACTTGAGCAGCATCAAACGCATGCATGCTTGAGCAATGGCAAGGCAGCAACAAGCACTGCTGTGAGCCATGGCAGTAGCTAAGGGCAGTTGGAAACAACTAAGTGAAGGAAAGATTTAGCCACAGCAGCAGCAGTACAAAGTATCAGAGGTTGCAGACTTAGTTAGGGTCTGCAGGCATGTGTTTGGGTTAAGGTAAAGCCAAGTATCGGATAGGTGTTCACAGGTCACTTGTTGCATGCCAATACAGCCCTTAACTGATACTGTGGTATCAGGGATTTAATTGGCAAGAGTGATCAGTGTAGTGCAGTTCAATTAGAGCACAACAGTGATGTGAAGTGAACTGATACTGTGGTATCAGGGAGGAGTGATTGCTATGGGTTGTAGTCCAGTGAGCAAGTATAAGGATGAAGTACAAGGTGCCAGGCCAAGGGGTTGCTGTTTGGGAGTGCAGAGTATTCAGGTAAGAGGCTCTCAGTGTGGATAGTAGAGTACTTAATATCAAAGCAGAATATCCTAGTAGTCCAGTATCAAGTGGGAGTAACAAGTGACTGGGACCAAGGTATTATTGTGACATACATTTATGAGCTAAGATGTGAGTTGGGGTAAGGTAGGATATTAGTTAAGTTATACTAGTAGTATTTAGTATAGCTAATATTAACTAGTATACTTAGTAATAACTAGTATTAGCTAAGCATTAACTAGTATAAACTAGAATTCCTTAGTACGACCTAGAAGACATAGTGTAGCAAGGTATTAACCTAGTATTGACTAGTATAACTAGTATGGATCTAGAAGTAGCTTAGAAACATCACCATTAACTAGTTAACCATGTTTTTCATTTCAAAACACTCATTAACATTTATATTCCATATCTAGGGCTCTTGGACTTTGATAAATGAAAGTATATATTATATCAGTTATGAAATAAAAGTATTGCTTATTTTAGACTTTGATAAATGGTCAGTTGTTTTGAATATTGCTTATTTTAGACTTTGATAAATGAAAGTATGTATTATATCAGTTATGATTTTTATAGTACGATTAAGTTATGAAGTTAGGTGATAAACCACTGTATGTAATAATTTATATGATACATACTATCATTTTTGTAGAAGTATCTAGAAATGGATATGAATTACTATCTGCATCATCGTTCGTGGATGTACAACCGTCATCCTGATGACATATGCGGTGTGCGGGATGAATTCATTGAGGGTGTACAATAGTTCTTGCAGTTCGCCAAAGCGTTCCCTCAGTACATGGACGGTACCAAAATTAAGTGTCCGTGTGTGAGACGTCGCAACAGGAAATATCATCCAGAAGTGGAAGTTACATATCATTTGTACTCGAAGGGCTTCACGCCGAATTACTATTAGTAGACCGCGCACGGAGAACTTGTATCTCTAGCATCAGAGTTGGAGCCCTATGTGGAGCCGTATATGGATATCTATGACCACGATGCTTACGACGACGGGTTGGTAAACATGGTTTATGATACGGTGGGGCCTAGTTTCAATTCGGACAATTATAATGCGGCGGGACCTAGTTTCAATCCGGACAATTATGATGTAGCTGAGGAGGCACCGAATGCCGATGCTGCAAAGTTTATGGAGTTGCTGGAGAATGTAAGGACTCTACTATATCCTGGTTGTGAGGATCATTCACCGTTGGAGGTGGTTACAAGATTATTGAGCATCAAGTCCGATTTTAACATGTCGCAAGAATGCTATAATCGACTGCTCGATTTGATTATAGAGATCTTGCCCGAGTGCAAAGTTGCCTAAAGACTTCTATCGATCTAAGAGGATGGTGAGATCGCTTTAGATGGGATACAAAAAAATTGATACATGTCACGACGGGTGCATGTTGTACTACAAAGACGACAAGGATGAAGATGCGTGCAAATTCTGTGGTGCTGATCGCTACAAGGCCACTGTTAGAGGAAAGTCTGTCGGTGCAAGGAAGCCTACCCGAGACTGAATCTATTAGAACTTACTATCGCTACTTTGGTATTAGAACTTACTATCGCTACTTTGGTTGAGCGCATATGTAAGATGCTTGGTAATTACTTTTTATTTCTGCACTTGAAAACAAATAACTTACTATCGCTACTTTGGTATTTAGGTCGATCATCTAATAACACCCGAGACTGAATCTATTAGAACTCTAGCCAAGGGACCAATTACTGCCGTAAAAATATGGCCAAGTTTCTGTGTGAATGGGTTCAGGTTCAAGTCAACAAATGCTCCTATCAGAGACAGCTTTCTGGATCTTGATTCCACGAAAAATAGTTGTTTGTGTATCAAATCTTCGAACTACAAAGACGTCAATCCGGGCAATAATTTTTTTGGCATCTTACGAGAGATTGTGGAGTTGACATATAATTATGGCACAGAACCTGCTAATATCGTGCTATTCAGGTGTGAATGGTTCGATCCGATTCAAGATCAATGTTAGAAAATTGATAAGCATGGTCTTATGGATATAAACTACAAGCGTATATATCAAGGCTACGAACCATTTATCCTATCAAGTCAGGCTCAGCTCGTATACTTTACAACTTATCCTAGACGGGGGACAGCGAGGTCGGATTAGTGGACAGTATGCAAGACTAAAGCTAGAAATACCTTTGACATTGACGAAATAGCTTATCAGGAGGACGATCTACCTCTTGTAACAAATATTATAGATGTGGACTCAACGGAAGTTACTCATTACACGAATAATAATGTAGAAGATGTAGAATTATCTGAAGAGGAAGACGAAGTAGATAAAAGTGAAGACGAGGAGGAGGAAGAGGAAGAGGAGGACGAGGAAGGCGAACAAGATGAATTTTCTGAAGATAATTGAAAATAAAATATATTGCATGTAGAATGTAACTATATTTTGACTGTAGAATGTAGATCAAGGTTGGAAAATTGACGAAGTAGATGTACTATTTTAACGAATATATGTATTATATTTTGACTGTAGAATGCTTTGAGATATGTATCATATTTCGACTGTAGAATGTACTATATATTTATTTTTCTCTATATTCATCATATGTTGTTATCAGATATGACAGGACGACGCGAAGGATTCGGCAGGTCCCGACGTAAACAGAGTGCTCCTCCGTTACTGCCTACTGTTGGTTTCGGATCATCGTCGCCCAGTACTCCAGTATATCGATCACTCACATCTTCGACTGTTGGGACGAGTAGTTCCAGGCATGATAGTACACCCTCGTCCAGCGTTTCTTCTGCTGACGGAACCATGGGAACAGATGAGCATGTTGAGGAGGTCGTGCCCATGTTGTCCCAGCATCAGCAAGATCCTCCATGCGCACCTCCGGAGGAGACGAGGACAGAGATTTGGGCCGACGGTACAAAGTAAGTCAATTAGATGGTTTAGTATAATATATATCGTATATTTATTTATTCATCGTATATTGACTTTTTCAGTATTCTAAATAATTATCTTTATATAGATATCGTCCATCGTCGGTTCAGAGACGCCTGGGCCAATTTCTGAGGAACAACTACGGTGGCCCTTGGATCAACTACTCTGAGGCTCCGGAGGAGAGAAAGGCATTATTGTTTGTGCACTTCCAGGTAAAAGTATATTAAATAAATCCTCTAATTTATGCATATTATATAACTTATCCGTGATTCTCACTTACTAAATTATTTATTGTAGCAAACGTATTTTTATCCTCCGCACCTGACCGAGTTGATCGAGCGGCTCTTTTCTACCGTTGCTACCAAGCTTATCCTAGATGCTCTGGATGACCAGAAGGCTCGTGATCGTGCTGGAAAATGATCCAAGGTTGGATCACGCCTGAGCAGTGGACTGCGATGAGGGCTAGATTCGACGATCCGAGCTACAAGGAAAGGTCTGAGAAGGCCAAGGCGGCTAGGCGGAATGCTGCCAAGTGGTGTGGTGGCTCGATTCCGATGACGGAACATTTTTGTCGTTTGGTATGTTTTTTCTTTTAAAATATATTATTTTAATGTAAGTACCATAAAATGGTACTTGGAAAAAATGTTTAAGTTTAGTACTAAATAATATATTTTTAACAGGTACAGAGGGGTGAGGATGCAAACATGGTGACCGTCTTCTTGGCCACCCATCGCTAGGACAAAATTCTCATTGATGAGAGGGCCTCGCAGACCTATGTAAGTATTACTTTACTTTGTGTTCATTTTAATATAACTTAGGCAATTATCGAGTTTTCAAACCTTTCTAGGCCGAGTATCTTAGGCTGCGTGAGCGGGCGACTGCTAGTGCACTTACACCTGGAGAGGCTGGTACTTCGTCACAGCCCGCTCCACCTCCGTCGACGGACGACCTGTGGGTGACCATAGCTGGTGGTCTCCAGAGGGGTACGTACTACGGTACGGACTCCTATGGCGCCCTGGTTGCGACGCAGTCATCTAGGACCTGCCCGACAGCTGCGTATTCCACACAGCCCTCGCAGTCTCAGCTCTCACAGTCGTCGGCCAGAGTCCAGGAGGCCGTCCAGGAGGCCGTTGATCGTCAGATTGTGTCCCTTCGTGATGAGTTACTGCGAAGGATGGAGGAGCAGTCCCGGTCCCAGCCGCAGGCGGGCGATCCGACGCTCATCGCACAATTCGATATGCTTGAACGCAGCATGACAAAGCTCCGGAATTTGACAAATGATATTAGAGCCTCGACAGACCGCAACATCATGGAGCTGCATGCATCACAGCTATCGATGGGCGAGAGGCTGACGATGATGCAGGATTCAATGGTTCATAGCAGTACGAGGCTGTTATCTACCATGGATTCTTACAACCAGCGACTCGCAGACTTGGAGCAGGTACGACCTCCTGGTGTGCCTACATCGACACAGACTCTACCGACGTCACTGCCTTCTCCATCGACATCAGTGTCAATTCCACAGGACGAGTTTGAGCAGTTCTTATCCTTCAGGTGCGCCAGTGGTTAGCCTCCTGCAGATCCGCAGTAGTATAGCTAGTTGCTGGATATTTTTATTTTTATTATTATTTAGGATACGATTGTATGGATATAAATTTGCCATATTCTTTACGATGAGATTTGTTGGATGCTTTCTTTTCTTCAAATTTTATTATATTATTCATATTAAATATGTTATTTTACCGGTGTTGAGTGTTCAATGCCTATTTTCCCCTATTTTTTTCCAGTTCAATGATACAAGTTGCAATATAATACACAGTCCCTGTACAAACTCAAACATACTGAATTATAATACACACACTCTCCCTATCTCTGAGAACATTAAGACCAACACACAACACAGATAGTACTGTCTTAATTCACTGATATTCACACAGTTCCTAATATATTTTGGTTTACAACTGATGACTGATACTTGGCATGTATTTACCCAGTGCACTAAAATTTTCTCCCTTGTTGTTGCTACTGTGTCCCTTATTCAATTATTTCTACTACCATCATATACCTGATAATGAACCCAAGGGGGTTGGCAAACCCAGAAATGCAATTCAGTATTTTTTTATTTTTTTTCTGTAAAATTAGCGACATTTTTAGCGACGTTTAGCGACGTTCATATACGTCGCTAACTACGTTGCTAATTAGCGATGCTGTTACACGTTGCTAATGATGTCGCTAACAAAGTCGCTAAAATTGTTGCTGTACGTCACAAACTGCTGACATGGCAGTATTGCCAGGTCATTAAAGACGTCGGTGTAACGTTGCTATATAAGTCGCTAATTAGCGACGTTTAGCAACTTTACTAAATGTCGCTAATTAGTGATGCTGCGTCACTAAACGTCGCTAAATTTAGCGACACATTAAGGTGGCTAAAAAATGTCGGCATAGCAACGTTTAGCGACATTTTTTGTTTTAGCGACTTGTTTCCGACTTCTTTAAAACGTTGCTAATTACGTCGCTAAACTTACTTAGCGATATTTTTTGGTCATTTAGCAACGTTTTTAGACGTCGCTAATTTGACTTTTTCTGGTAGTGATAGCTCCATGCTGCAAGGCCCCTGGCCGTATGGGCTCTTGGCCGCATAAGAACATGGCCGCATGGGAACTTGACAGCATGGCCCCTGGCCGCAAGCGCTCTTGGCCGCATGCGCACTGGGCCGCATGTGCACCTGGCTGCATAGACACCTGTCTACATGGGCACCAGACCGCATGCGCACCTGACCGCATGCGCATCTGGCCGCATGTGCACCTGACCGTATGGCCCCTGGTTGAATGTGCTCCAGGCCGCATGGCTCCATGAAGCATGCACTTGAGCAAGCAACTGTACATGTAACTCGCGCATAAAATGAGCGTACGAGCGCCATGCCACGATGTTGACGTACTAAGTGCAAAGTGCGCCAACAAAGTGCCACTTTGTGCCTTGATCCGGAGTTCGAGTCCGAGTCCGAGTCGCTAAGCCCCTTTGGGGCTTAGCTCCTAAGAAAAATTTCCCAAAGGTGGTGACAAAATAAAGATTGTCATAATGAGGTTCACACTTAATCTCTCTAGGAAAGTCAACCCATATGGACCACCACCCCATGTGCATATACTAATACTAAGCAAAGCTATATATTGAGATATACACATATGTGTTTTTCTAATATTGGACTAAAACTCCTAAAGCAAAGTAGAAAAACCAACAATCCTCCACATATATCATAATATTTGGTCGAGCGTTCCTCACAGTGACTATCCATCATGCATTATGATAGATGTCGCGCACGAGTTAAAACTTTCTGCATGGGCCAAACAACAGTACAATACAAGAATGGACTATGCCTTAAATTCTGAACCATAGCTGCTGTTCTTTCTACTCGCACAATGACATCAGTTGTGCCTCCGGTCGCACATTAAAGGCCCTATGCTGACTTGGTTTTGATGTATGTATCTTGGGTGTCTAAAAGTTTACCCTCAAGAGACGGCCTATATCTCTGTCCATACACTTAGGTGAGTTCCTTTTTTAAGAGAGTTTAATATTTCCTAGCATGAAGCATTGCTTTTCCGTGCGGTACTATGCCGCTGTGACATGGCTCGTAGCTGAGGTTAACTACCTCATGTGGTATCACCCACAGTAACATGAGGTCACTAGCCTTTCAGTAGTGCTGTACTATATCCTAGCATGAAGTCTTGCGCTTCCGTGCGGTGCTACGCTGCCGTGACATGGCTCGCAGCTGAGGTTAACTACCTCATATGGTATCACCCAATATAGCATGAGCTCACCGGCCTCTTAGTAGTGCTGTGCTACAACTCTCTATCTTTTCAGCATTAGGCTACTTGCCTATTTACGGTTCTACTGCCGTTGTGATATGGCTCGCAGCTGAGGCTTTATATCTTTTAGCTCATTGTTGTGTCACACTACTGTAGCATGGGATACAAGTCCCTTGTAGTACTGAACTACACGTACTTCCTGTAGTGCATGTCGGACATTCACTCTGCCCGAGAACTCATTAAGGCGTTGAAGCCAACCTTACACAGGAATTGTTCTATAGAACAAAATAGTAGACTACAGTGGTTTCGGGTATGTATCCCACATTGTCCATAAGTCTACCCACTGTACCTGATATTTTTCTAGTCGGTGGTCCTCCCTTGAACCAAAAGCTAGATGCCTAGTAGATTTCTCTTTGAACTAATATCATAAAACTTAATGGTAGAATTACAAAGACACAATATCAGAGGTCCTTCGAGCCTATTTTACCTACTGTGTCTTCGACTAGCTGGCACCTGAGACCTTTAGTGAATGGATCCTCCAGGTTCTCCTGACTCCGAACATCTACCACTGCAATGATACCAGTCTTAATAAGATTGTTCAGTGCTCTATGCCGAACCGTACAGTTTTCTTATTTCCATTGAAGATATTATTAGATGCTACTGTTGCAGCTTCCTGGTTGTCGTATTATATCGGTACAACCAAAATCTGTACACCAACCATTGGAAGATCGTACATGAGCTCCCGAAGCCATTCTGCTTCATCTGCTGCAGCTGCTGCAGCTGCAAGTGCATAGAACTCAGACTCCATCGATGAGCGTAAGAGCATAGTCTGCTTCTTTGACTTCCACGATATGGCAGCTCCTCCCATTGAGAAAATATATCCTCCTATGGATCTCTCGCTCTCTTATTCTGAGCACCAACTAGCATCACTGAAGCCTTCTACCACTATTGGATCTCCGCTGTAGTAAAGTGCAAACTTCTATGTCTTCTTGAGGTATCCCATAACCCTCTTTACAGCTTTCCAGTATTCAACACCTGGGTTACTCGTAAATCTACTCAGTATTCCCATAACAGAAGCAATGTCAGGCCTAGTGCCATTTGTAGCATATATCAAGCTCCCAATGACGCTAGAATACTCAAACTGTATGATGCTTTTTTCTGGGTTAAGATTCAGTTTCTTGTCACACCTATATGGAGTATCGATCCATGGAAGATTCTGATATCCATAGTGTGTGAGCATTTTCTCCACGTAGTGAGCTTGTGATAGAGAAGCCCAACTTTCGTCCAGATTATCTTAATCCCAAGGATGACATCTGCATCTCCTATGTCCTTTATACTGAATTTAGGCGATAGGAACATCTTTGTTCTAGTGACACATTCTTCATCTATGCCTATGATTACCATATCATCCACATAGAGACAAACGATGACACCTCTATCGACAGTGAACTTCCTGTACACACACTTATCAGTTTCGCTGACCTTGTAGCCATTTGATCTTGTCACGACCCGCACCCAAAAAATCTGACATTAGTCATGGGTACGTCCAGCCTACGCCACAGCATCGGCGGTAGAACGCTGTCTAGGTCTATTATCTAGCTAACAATCTCACGCAATCAATATATATATACCTATCAAA